>JAODAL010005820.1:0-139614 GCA_025379985.1 Phyllomedusa bahiana
CAAGTGTTGACCCAGGGAACGCAAAAACCCCAATGAGGTAGGAGCCAATTGTCCTCATTTGGGGGAAAAAAATTCCTTGGCTCCAATCTGGCAATCGGAAAAACCCCTGGATAACGCCCTACTCCAAAAAATTCCTAGTAATTAAAAACCTTTTTTTTTACGTTAGAAATTTTTTCCCAGCCCTTTTTTGAACTCTGGGAAACTTCTGCCGGGGAAATTTGTCATGGTGAATTTAAAAAACGGGTCTAAATGTTTTTTAAACAGAAAAGGGAATCTCTTTTCTTTTAGAAGTTTTTTTTCCCTTTCCAAAGTAGAGGGGGCCCCCTTGTTCTGGTTTTACATTTCCTTGGGAAATTAATTTGAGAGATTTATATTGCCCTTTAATATATTTATTATTCCCCCCTGAACCCGGGTCTTTTATCAAAATTTAACCCAAAATTTTTGCTAATTTTTTGGGGGTATTGCGGGTCCCCCAGTCCTTTTATTTTTTTTGTTCCCTTGCCTTTGTACCTGTTCAAAGTCTAAAATGTTTTCCTGTGAAAGGGCCCCCAAAAATGTACAAAATTATTCCATGTGTGGTCTAACCGTGTTTTTTTAAAATTGGGAGAATAATTTTTTCATAAATGTGAAATTATCCCCCTTTTTTTATATACCCAAATAACCTATTTGCCTTGGCGCTCCCTCCCTGAAACTGGTGCTAAAATTTAAATTTTTTAATTTTCCCCCCAGGATTCCCAGTCCTTCTCCATGTCATTTTTTCCCCAGCGTTTTTCCATTTAACATGTAATCATGTAATGGATTTTTCCTCCCCATGGGGCATAACCTTGAAATTTTATCAGTGTTAAACCTAATCTGCCACTTTCTCTGCCCAGGACTTCAACTTATCCAGATCCCTTTGTAATAACACATTATCCTCTAGTGTGATTACTTTACAGAACTTAGTATCATCTGCAAAGATCGATATTGTACTGTGCAATCCATGTGCAAGATCATTAATGAAAATATTAAAGAGGATAGGGCCCAAAACGGAGCCCTGTGGTACCCCACTAGTAACAGCGATCCAGTCTGAGTATGTACTGTTAATTACCACCCTTTGTTTTCTATCCAGTGAGCCAGTTGCTTACCCACTTGCAAAACATTTTCCCCCAGTCCAAGCATTCTCATTTTACTTACCAACCTTTTATGTGGCCACTGTATAAAATGCTTTAGAGAAATCTAAGATATATTACATCCAATGCTTCACCCCATCCAGTCTAAAACTAAACTTCCTCATAGAAGCGATGAGATTAGTTTGAAAAGGGCCCCGACCCTTTCATAAACCCATGCTGGAATGGCGTTATACATTTATTTTCAGTGAGATAGTTTAGGATACCATCTCTAAGAAAACCTTCAAACATTTTATCAATCTTTTTTCTTTTTTGATGGTTGTTTTTTGAAACCTGTTGCAAAAAACTGAGTAGGGCAGAAAATTTACTATTGTTTATGCAAGGCACTGGAAGTTTTCTGTGCATTTCTTGGCGCGTTACTTGCAGAAATACACAGCAAATCTAATGCTGTGCATTTCTGCAAAAAAACAAGATAAAACAACACTCAAAACAGCGCCAAAAACAGACTTTTTTCAGCAGCTTTTGACAGGCAATGGAAAAAAAAAAATCTCAGTTTTACGAACAATTTCAGGATTTGGTTAAAGTCGTATTTTGTCCACTGCCTAGCGTAACACTCGGTCCCTACCCATATCTCCCTCCATAGCTGTAGCATTTAATGCCTACCCATCTGCACAACAGCTAAAAAAAATATGGTGTTTACACAATGTATATTTTCTATTGAGGTCAACTGGAATATTTTACTTTCAGTCTTAGACAAGTTTTTCTAGTTGGAATCCGACTTGAAATACTTGTCATGTGGACATAGCCTAAGGGTTAAAACTGGTCACTAATTTAGATAAACAAGCTCCTGTGCTAGAGATAAGACTCAGCAGTGAGTGACTCACCATGGTCTGATGGCAGATTAGAGCAATGATAGAGGAGAGAGAGCAGAGGTAGTCAGTAACCGAAAGAAACTTCTGTACATAAAAACTCGTTCATCGCCTGAACAAAGCAAAATCAGAACAGCAATGTATTTGGTAATAGTCCTCAGTTACCTTTCCCTACATGTTAAAAGCTTATCTTTGTGGTGAGAAAACCCCTTTATATAGACCCCAGGCCTCAAGTTTAAAAAAAAAAAAAAAAAAAGTTATACACCCCTTTCTACGGTCCCCACAACGCTTCTCATTGGCCTTCTGTTGAGTCGCCATCACTTCTGAACAGGGCCATCATCACCATAACCGCCGACTGGCTGCAGCGTTCACATGTCCCTAACTTACATCCCCGGAAATGAACAGCTTTGAACAGTTACAGTGTTCTAGGTTAGTCACACGTGACCGCTGCAGTCAATCAATGACCATAGCAGTATTCGGAAGTGACAGGATGTCGCTGGAAGACCGGAGAGACCTGCCACTGGAACCGGAAACCAGGAGGAGCATAGAATATAATTTTTAATTTTACTTGGGTTCCGGGATCTATTTAAAATACCTTTTACTGAGGTGGACAAACCCTTTAACGGTTTTCAAAGTTCGGTGAAAATATGGCTGATCTAAATCTGAGGAAGTATTGAGCCAGTTAAACCGCCAGGAATTTCAGAAGCACTAATCTGTAGTGATTGTCAGGTCTTCTGGCTGACTTTATTCCTGAAAGGGGTTGCCATGATGAGGCAACCCCTCAAACTCCTGTTTACACAGAAAAACAAAAGAATGCCATAAAAGCAACAAAATGTATAATTTGTCTTGCTCACGAAGAATTAATCTCTTAAAGCCGCAGCCACATTTTTGACCTCCCTGACAGAGCTCCATTTTTGAAATCATATGCGTCACTAAGTGGGAATAATTATTTTATACTTTTACCTAGCCATGTGATGGTTTTCTCCTGATACACTGGGCTTTAAGTTAGCAAGAAATTTTTATGAAAAAAATCTAAATATCGTGAAAATTTTAAAAACATTAGCCATTTTCAAAGTTCTTACATTTCTGTGTTTAACACAGATTGTTATTCCACAGAAAATAGTTTATAACTAGCATCTATCATATGTCTACTGTAGGTAACCAAATTTTTTCAAAATGCCTTTGTATTTTTTTACAACATTAGGGGGCTTAGAAATTTTGTAGCAATTTTTCACATTTTAAGAAAATCTGCAACATAGATTTTTAAGGACCAGTCCAGTTATGACGTGGCTTGGTGGGGCCTATATGTTCGATACCTCCATATATGACTCCATCTAAGAATCTACACCCCTGAAAGTATCCAAAACATTTAGGAAGTTTATAAACCGAATAGGTTCACTTAGGGGTCACTTAGAAATTTCCTTATTTTTGAAAGAAAAAGCACAGTTTTTTTTCAACGAAGCTAACATTAAATGAATCAGAAATACACTCTATACATTGTTTAATGTGGTAAATGACTATTCTAGCTGTAAATTTCTGGTTGTTAATGCAATATCTACATGGTGTAATTTTAGGCCCATTTCCAACAACCATCACTCCAGTGTTGTAATGGTACATTGTGTTTGCTAACTGTGTAAGAAAGCTATTTGATATTTTAAACACCCTTGAAAACCCTCGTGCAAGCTGAAAACAGTTTTGCTGATTAGAGAAGCTATAAAACGGACCTTCCTCTGAGCTAGTTGAGAAACTGGAGCATTACATTTGTTGGTTCGATTAAATTTGCAAAATGGCCAGAAAAAGAGAAATTTCATGTGAAAATCGATAGTCTATTCTTGTGCTGAGAGATGAAGGCTATTCCATGAGAGAAATTGCCAAGAAACTGAAGATTTCCTACAACGGTGTGTACTACTTCCTTCAGAGGAGAGCACAAACCGTCTCTAACCAGAGTAGAGAGAGAAGTAGGAGGCTCCGCTGCACAACTGAGCAACAGGACAAGTACATTAGAGCCTCTAGTTTTAGAAATCGACGCCTCACAGGTCTTCTATTGGCAGTTTCATTAAATAGTACCCGCAGAACGCCAGTGTCAACAGTGAAGAGGCGACTCCGGGATGCTGGCCTTCAGGGCAGAGTGGCAAAGAAAAAGCCATATCTAAGACTGGCTAATAAAAGGAAAAGATTAATATGGGCTAAAGATCAGACATTGGACAGAGGAAAATTGGAAAAAAATTGTTATGGACAGACAAATCAAAGTTTGAGGTGTTTGGATCACACAGAAGAACATTTGTGAGACGCAGAACAACTGAAAAGGTGCTGGAAGAGTGCCTGACGCCATCTGTCAAGCATTGTGGAGGTCATGTGATGGTCTGGGGTTGCTTTGGTGCTGGTAAAGTGGGAGAGTTGTACAAGGTAAAAGGGATTCTAAATAAGGAAGGTTATCACTCCATTTTGCAACGTCATGCCAATTTCATCCTGCAACAGGACAATGACCCAAAGCACACCTCCAAATTATGCAAGAACTATTTAGGGAAGAAGCAGACAGCTGGTATTCTATCTGTAATGGAGTGGCCAGCGCAATCACCAGATCTCAACCCCATTGAGCTGTTGTGGGAGCAGCTTGATCGCATGGTACGCAAAAAGTGCCCATCAAGCCAATTCAACTTCTGGGAGGGCTTCTGGAAGCATGGGGTGAAATTTCTCCAGATTACCTCAGCAAATTAACAGCTAGAATGCCAAAGGTCTGCAGTGCTGTTATTGCTGCAAAGGGAGCATTCTTTGACAAAAGCAAAGTTTGAAGCAGAAAATTATTATTTCAAATAAAAATCATGATTTCTAACCTTGTCAATGTCTGGACTAAATTTATATTCATTTTGCAACTCCTTTGATAAAGAAAAGTATGAGTATTCAAGGAAAACACTAAATTGTCTAGGTGACCCCAAACTTTTGAATGGTAGTGTATTTCACAAATGTAAGCAAATTCCAAAATTTCACTTTTCCAGATTTTCAATTTTTATCAATTATTCACTGGAACACGGTAGATATGACCAGGGACATATATACAACTAAACATCAATTCCCCCAATTCTGCCGTTTGTAGAGATATCCAACATGTGGCCCTTGTGTGCTACTTGGCTCAACCACAAGCCTTAGAAAAAGAGGAACACCTACTGGACTTTGGGGTCTCATTTTCTTTAGGTCCCATTACAGGTTTGCGGACAAACAAAAGGTGCTAAAACTTAATAAACACCCCTAAAAAGGCCCCATGTTTGAAACTACACCCCAAAAGGAATATATCCAGGGGTGTAATGAGTATATCAACCCCACAGGTGGTTAAAATTAATTTTTTTCCATTTAAGCAATCTTAGCTGAAAAGGTTTTATTTTTACAATTAATCCTGGGAGGGGGAGGGGACACAACACACCTCAAAATTTATTGCGTAATGTCTTCAAAGTTCGGCAATACCCTATATGTGGGTTTAAACTGCTGTTTGGGCACATGGCAGGGCGTATTAAGGGAGGGAACACTATTTGGCTTTTGCAAAACACAGATTTTTGTGGGTGCTTGGTCGCATTGGCAAAGCCCCCAAAGCACCAGAACAGGTGAAACCTTTCAAAAGGCACCCCCATTTTGAATGCAACACTACTCACGAATCTCATCTAAGGGTGTACTGTACATCTTGGGCATACAGGTGTTTCATCATTTGTTTTTTAGCATTGGGCCATGAAATATATATTTGGAGCCGATTAAGGGCTTGTTTTCTTGCGGGATGAGTTGATGTTTTTATTGGTATCATCATGGGGTTCATATGACCTTTGATCGCTTTTTATCAAGGTTTTTGTGAGAAGCAATCTTGCTAGAGTTTTTTCAGACAGCTCCTTCTACTGGGCTACGGCCCGTTTTCTCTTTCCCCTGTGTCTACATTTCGTGACTATTTGAAAAAGGTCTCTAGACCGAAACGTTATATAAAGTTACATGTATTTGTTACACACCTGGAGCCTGTGGATTTAAAATAAATATTTCCTTTTTGCATCATTCTTTGCGTGCGGTCAATTGACTATCCAGTCATTATGGCAATCCACAGTTCTCAGAGAGCTATGGATTCAGTCTCTTATCCCCGCTCGGCGAATTTGGCGAGGGGGGAGAAAGTGACATGCACATTATTTACGGCGTGTACGCGCCGGGTATTATGTGTGTCTATGGGTCCGGCGCGCTGCCGACCCCCCCCCCCCCCTCCTGCACGGCAGCCGGCGTAATTGCGGGTCAAAATCCGTCCCCGCAATTACGTCGGCAATAAGCCGTGTGAACATTGCCTTACCGAGTTTAATGAGCAGCTACATGGTGGTGTGCATTGAGGTGTGTTCCCAAAACTCCTTTCAATCAATGTCTCATTCAAAAGTGCACCCAATACAAAATCCATACAATTGTATCAATTTATTGAAGACAAACTTTTAAAAATTTTCCAAAGTATACTTGCGATTAGTGTCCTCCTGTATTACTCGCTGCCTGGCTATGTAACAGCACTATTTTGCATCATGGATACTTGGTGGGACCCTGGGTTGACTGGAGACACATGGAAGCTAGCTAACATGCGGCCTCGCACACCTGTGTGTAACGTTTCAGAGGCTGCCAATCCTCCTTTATCAAGCATGCTCAAGTTGGTCTTGAACCGATTTATATAGGTAATACATCACATTCACAGATATCCAACACTATAATTTTAAAACATAGCATCAGTGAAGAATACCAATTTTCTCTATTAACTACATCTATTAATTCACATTATTCATAAAAATACCTGGTTGAATGCCTCATTGAGACCAGTGGGGGACAAGATGTTCAGCCGGAATATCCAGGCAGCCTCTCTACGGAGCAATTGTATCGTACCATCTCCCCTCTCTGCATCCTGGACTTTATCTAAAATGTGACTGTACTCTCTCCAAATTTAGCTACTGATAACTCAACCCTTTCCTCTTTTTTATTTTGATAATCTCTAATTGCGGACCTATGTTTATTTAATCGGATCGGTTATCCTGCTGGAGAACCCATGACCTGCAAATGAGACAAAGTTTTCTGACACTGGGCAACACATTTCGCTACCTAATGCTTTGAGACTTTATTGTATCCTGCTCAGATTCGAGAAAGTCTATACTAAATGCAGCCCCAAAACATGATTACGCTTCCTCCATGTTTGCAGTAGGGACAATGTTCTTTTCTTTGTATACTTTATTTTTGCATTTGATCTGGTGGGACTCCAGTTTTGTTTCATCAACCCAAAGGACATTCTACTAGCAGCTTTGTGGCTTGTGAATATGAATTTTAGTAAATTCAAGTCTCACCTTTTGACGATTGGCTTAAAAGAGTGCTTTCCCTCACTCTTAGCGGTCCCAAGGTTGTCCCCCTTCACTCACAATATAATTATTTGTTCTGCTAGGTATTGTGTCATAAGGCCTGGTCGGGGTGCGCCATCTCTCTGTCTTCTATGCACGTAAAGTTCTGTAGTTTATTTCATACTTAGATTAGGAGGTCTATCCTTTAGTATCTGAATCTATGCCACGAGGCTCTGTGTTTATATGAGCCACAAAACGGGTAGATGCCGAGACTAAATTGAAACCGAATGTGGGGGGTGCGTTCACTGGCTTCCTCTGGGTGCACACTGACCCGAACTAGCACTTACTGGCTTATATACTTCCCTGATGACCTCGGGTTATTGTGTTCCGGGAGGGGAAATGGGGGAGACATCCTGTGTCGGGGGATACTACTGAAGTGGTCAAGGTCAAGTTTGCATCGTGGATTTCGTCAGCGGCGCGCAAGACATGTCAATTCTCCCCCCGCACATACAATACGATGGGGGGAGACGCGTCACCCATAGCTCTCTATGAGAGCAATGAACATTAAACCACAAGGCGCGACTAATTAAGCTGTGTCAACATACCCTTATACTTTTATTTTCTGAAAATTCAATATAATATGGTCGTAAAAAGAAAAAGAAACATGTGAGGGGAGTTTCCCCGGCTTCCTCTGCAACCGCACTGATTTTAGGCCAGCGCTTGTTGGCCTGGGAACCTCTTGGGCGACAGCAGATTGCTGTGTTTTTAGGAGGAGGCTAGGGGGAGGTAACCAGTTTTGGGAAATGGAGTTCATCTCACCATTATCAGTCTTCAATTTGTCATGAATTTACCTCTTGTGCCGACAGTCCCAAAAACTTTGGAATATTATGTGCAACTGTAGTACCAGGAACATCAAGCCGTTCAGAGAGGATTACTTTTAACATGTTTGTCTATAATTTTCGAATCTCCTGAGACAAGTTTCTCCTTAGCTTCCTTTGGTCCTTGTCGAGTGTGGTCCTTGTCGAGAAGTCTTGGCCTCTTCCATTACCTATTTGGGAATACAGATATCTAGATCTGTCCAGGAGTTTGAAGCTCTGAATGTTTCCCCCCTTCTGTGTGTTCTTGCAAAGCAAAATTAATAACTGGAACAAACTTCACCTTTCTACAGCGGCACGTATTAGCTTAGTTAAGATGACGCTCCTACCTAAAATACTCTGTTATCCAGCAAGCCCCGGTGTTTCTCCCCACTAGTGTAATTCGTCGCCTCCGGAGCCTAGTACTCATTTATATGGCAGGGCCGCAGACATCGAGTAGCAGCAAACAATTTAACTGCCGCCTGGGACGAAAGAGGGGGTGGTGGGGAGGTCTACCCTTCCGGATATCAATTTATATTACTTGGCAGGTCAGCTATCGCACCTGGCTAGGTGGGGTAATGAGGAGCGGAATAGAGTCCAAACCTTGATTGTTTCCCCTATTTAATAGAGGGTATTTACATCCCCTGCAGCTCCTTTTCTGTGGCACTGCTGTTGCAAGGGGCAGGTTGTGTGATTTTCCTATCCTGAGACAGGCCCTTTTGGTTTGGCAGAAGGTACAGTCATTGTACTACTCTGAGGGTGTTGATTTATTCTCGCCAATATGGCACTGCAGACTCTTTCCGGACTTGCTCAGCATGTCCTCGGAGGTGAACTGGAGTGCGCAGGGGGTGTGGTATATTTTTCACGTGTATTCTAGTTCAGGGTTTCGACCTTTTCCAGAACTACAGGATGAGTTTGGCCTCCCTTCGTCCCAATTATTTACTTATTTTAGTATAAAGCATGCAGTCACTTCACAGTTAGGTCATACCGGGGTAGTGTTTAAGAAATTTCCATTCCCGCGGTTGCTTCTCTCCCCTCCGACTGCTCATGTAATTTCTCTTTTCTACGCACTTCTCTCTTCGCACAGTAGGGAGGGTCGTTTGGAGGGCCTTAGGAGGAGATGGGAGGCGGACCTGGGCCCTATGACTGACGAACACTGGGAGACATGTGTTTCCTCTCCTAAACGGGTTTCTTCTAACCTGAACGATAGAATGACCCAGCTTTTTATCTTACACAGGTCCTATTACACCACTTCTAGGCTTAGTAAGTTTAGGCAAGGGTATGCGGACGAATGTCCTAGTGTCATCTAACTTCGGGTACCTTCCTACATCTAATATGGTCATGCCCAAAGGTGTTGGGCTTTTGGTCCCAGGTCATCCAGTTCCTAAATGATAGGAAGGGTTGCCCGATCCCACTTACCCCCATGGTTTGTCTGTTCGGACCCGAGCCTGATAGCTTGGGTACGCGGTCAACATATACCTTCGCAACTGAAGTTCTCTATTACGCAAGGAAGGCTATTGCGGGAACATGGCTGGCTGTGAGACCCCATTCGGTGATTGAGTGGATGGGACTGATTAATGGCATGCTGCCACATCAGAAATGGTTGCTTAAGCATAGGAATAAAGAGGGCAAATTTGATAAGATATGGGGAAGGTGGTTGAGCTCCCCTGGCAAGGTGGGTCTGTTAAGGGCTTTGGAATATGAGAGTCCTCCGAGTCCCTGAGATACGGTCGTCCTGGGCGTTTTTTTCTGCTAACTCCTGTTTTCGGGTAACCTGCGCAAGGATTGTGGAACATACTTACCTGTTAGACCACCTGGCCTCTATATTGGGCTATATCTAGCCCGCCTGAACAACTGAAATAACAAAGTGTTTTGGTGATGCTCTTTATGTTTTGGGTATTTGTTCCCTGCTTGTTGCAGGGTAGGTTAGTTTCATTCTGAGTAAAACCTTGGGTACTTTCCCATATATCTTCACGGGTTTGTTGATGAAAGTCATGTAACTGCACACGTGTATTACTATGTTATCATTTGTTGATTATTATGGTAGTGGCGGTTAGCCATATTATGTATCATATATGCTTATGTACCTTTTCTTGATCCTTCAAATAAAGTTTTACTTGTTAATCTAAAACAAAGGTCTGCAAGAGTGATCCAAAAGGTTTTGGCTACACAGCCTCATATGTATCAAGCTGTGAAGCACTTTGGGCCTTATTTATGAAAATGCTACATAAGCCGTGTTCACAGGTTATTCACGCGATTTGTGCGCCGTATTGAGCGACAAACCGCGTGAATCGGGCGGGACGGGGGCGGACCGAGCGCGGCTGGGCGCCGCTCCCGGCCCCTAGACAGCTTGTTTACGGCGCGTCCGCCGAAATATGTGCATTCAACTTTCTCCCGGGCGGATTTTCGAGCGGAGGAGGACGGTTCCACTGTCTCTGAGAGCAGTGGATTACGTAATTACTCGACGGATTGGCCGTATTGAAGGCAATCGGCGCGGATACGGCCCATCCGTCGGCAAATAAGCGTGTGAGGGGCCTAAGACTGTCTTTGCCAAAGCACAATATCAAAGTCAGCATTTATATTTCAGGTAATATGAAATAAAAGCTGAGCTCTGAAAGCTAGTTGCTATGGGTAACAGAGTCTAAGATCCTATGGGTTTTTTTTTCCACTTTTAACATACAGCATTAACTTTTTCAGCAATCTGTGCCACTATAGCACTTTAACAGACTAGAGCAGACAAACAAGCCTTTGCCCGCCATCACTTAAATTATAAGGCTGGATTCACACAATGCGTTACTGCATATGTTTCTCAACTGCACTGCATTGTTTTGTTTTTTTAAATCAAGTGGTTTTGTAATTAATTGCAACATGTGAACCCATACTTATTTTAGCCCATTTTACCTGCTTTTCTCCAGTCTCAAGAACTGACTGCTCACTTGCTGCCAAATGCATCTCACCACTTTCTCTAGTGACAAAAAAACCTGTAATTAATGCCAAGCACATTCACTCAGCTATATTTCGGAAGCTCCCTTAGAAGTGAATGGGAGCCCTCCTATTTCTCATGCTTGGTCAGCTTACAGCTAGCTGCACAAGAGATTTTAACTTGTGGTAAAACCCTTTAGGCTGTGATAAATCAGATTTTCTGAAATCCTATTCAGTGCAATGTAACATCTGGTGTAAAGAAACTTCTTTTTAATGGTATCTGGGCACATACAATTTAAATTGCTAAATATTTAAGACCTTACCTGTGTTCTGCACTCTCCAAGTTTTTGTAAACTGGGTATCGGGAGGTACAGATTCTCCTTCTCCAATAGTTACATCTTCTACAAATGACATGCAAGGGATGTTGACATTAGGACTTTCAAAATCATAATATGCTCCAATGGCTGCCTGGAGATTCCTGAAAGCAAAAAACACAGGAACAAATTTTGTAAAGTTTACACATACATAAAGCGGTTGTGCAAATTACCAAACAGGCTGGATAAAAATGGGAACTTGAAAAGACTCAGGAATAAGTAGATCTTTATAGAGGACATCCCTGAAGTCAAGTGCTTCCTTGGTCAATCATTTTTCTGACTTTCTGATTTATAAGCTGAGGAGTCAGGTACACTGGGGTGTTGGCCTAAAAGCCTTGTTTGACAATGTTATTGTTAATTTTTTTCTGGTTACTATTTTAGCCAGTAGGTGTCACTGTTTCCCACTTTTGCCATGCTTTTATGAAAATCACAACATGGAACGTTAAGGGGCCATTCACACGGCAACAGTGCAAGTACCTGTCGGAAATCCCGACTGTTGAACTGTTTTGGGGCCGTGCACACGGCCGCAGGGGGGTGGCTTTTCTCCGTGGCTTTGTTCAAATTCCACCCGGAACTTAAAATACAGGATGAAGTGTTGTCTTTCCATAACAGCTATGCTCCGAACACCTGAGGACCATCATTTAAGGATTTAGAATCTCATGTTACATGTGATACGTCTGACTTCACTATAGTGAGCGGGGATTTTAACCCTGTCATTTCCCCACTGGAAGATAGGAGAGGTGAAACGCCCAGGAGATGTGGAGGAACTTTCCTGGCAACATTCATTGAGAATATGAACCTCTGCGATTCTTGGAGAACTTTACACCCAGACGAGAGAATTTACACATTTTTCCCATCCCCACAATAGTTGGTCGCGGATAGATTATGTTTTTACTTCCCGCCCCCTTTTGCCCAGAGTGATGGAGGTAGCAATTGGGGACATGGTCATTTCTGACAATTCCCCGGTTCTGCTTACCTTGTCACACCGCTTCCAAAGAGGTAGTGACTGTGGAGATTCCTGGCCTTCTTAATGAGACACAAGGAGTTTCACATCACTTTACAGGGCTGGTGGCTTGAGTTTCAGGCAATCAACTCTGGCCACGAAGGGACACGCCAATTGTTCTGGGACACGGCATAAGCAGTTTTACATGGGAAAATATAGAATTTATATTAATTAAAAAAAAAAAAATTGACTCGCTGAGCAAGGTCCTTCAGGTCGGATATACCACATTTACCTCTTTTCCTACCGTAGAACATAGGTCTAGGTGTATCACAGCAAAACAGTCATATGACAATAAACCTTGTAGATTAATGGCGAGATTCGTGAAAAGGCCCACACCCACCGACCCACTGCCCTCTGTGAGAAATCACAGGCGGTGGGGGCGGTTATTAGAAAAAAGGGTGAGGAAGTAATAGAAATTCTCAGGTCTTATTACAACAACCTCTACTCGGATGAACATTTGGATGATCAAATTTCCGAGACCTGGCTCCAAAAGGTAGATCTCACACACTTCTCAGAGGATAAGATTGAAGTTCAAGGCAAACCCATTACTGTACCTGAACTTGAATTGGCTATTTCAAACTTTAAAAACAATAAATCCCCTGGATCCGATGGGTATACAGGAGAATTTTTCAAAATACTAAAAATACAGATAGCACCCATCCTGACGAATTCATACAACGCTTTCCTGACAGGGACTCCACTTTCCAGTGCTATGAACACCACACACGTTAAAATTCTTCCCAAACCCGGGGAAAATCCATCTCTCGCATCGTCATACCGCCCCTGTTCCCTGATTAATGTAGCAGATAGGTTAGCATCCTTTTTCCCCAAATTTATTGGGGATCACCAAGTCGGATTTGTACAAGGGCGTTCGGCAGTCACAAATATAAGAAAGGTGCTTTTGGTCTTAGACTAGGTTAAAAACCGCCCGACTACACACACCTCTGCAGTCCTCCTAACCATTGACACAGAAAAAGCCTTTGATAGTGTGGACTGGGGGTGGTTAGACAGGGTGCTGGACAAAATCAAACTAGTGGGGCATTCCTGGCTGTTTTTAAAAACATTATACAGCAATCCAAAAGCTAGGATCTGTTTGCCTGGCTTTCTATCTCAACCCTTTCCCCTTCAAAGAGGGACTAGGCAAAGATGTCCCCTTTTGGCTTTTTTTCTATAGAGCCTTTAGCACGCTTTCTAAAATGGTCAGACATTTTTGAGGGAATCAAACCAAAAAGTTGCGAGCTCAAACGGGCGATTTTTGCGGACGATGTAATTTTTTTTTATTGCAAAACCAGATCGAGATCTTCCCCATTTATTTCAAGCATTACGCTCCTTCAGGGCTTGCTCCGGGTTTAAAGTAAACAAAAAACAAATCTGAACTTTTGCTTATTGCTTCAGGGACGCCCCCGCTTTCCCTTGGCCAACTGGGGACAACACTGCAGATGGGCAAGTCTCATATTAGGCACTTGGGTATTCTCATAGGCAAAAAGCCTGAATCTATATATGGCCTTAATACCCCTCATCCTATCCTCAAAATAACCAGAGAACTGGACAAATGGCTGTGAAACACGTACATGATAATTCTCATAAAAAATATATGTCCTTTTCTGACTTCTAAACTGCATATCATATACCAAATTCTCACTTTCTCACTTACCACCAAGTGACAAGCTTTTTGAAGAGTATTATCCTAAATCAAGAACGGGAATTTGGTTCCAATGCTTTTGATTAAATCATTGGGCCCATTTCTTTTAAACACACTTTATCGACAATCTATGCAAAATTAAGAATTCCGGATATTTACAACTGGGACGAAAAACTTCTCAAAACGGGAAAACATTTTTCCAGATTTGGGGATTCCACGAATAGCATTGGAGGGATGGAATAAGGTCGTAAAATGATGGTCAATGAAAAATGGTGGGAATCACATTTTCGTGTCCTGCATCATGCCATTTATGGGTTCAACATTCCCCCTCACCCGTCAGCACGAAATCGTAAACTCGCTTGCCCAAAACGGATATGGTTCATGGGATTTGCGGAGGTGAAAATAACCCAATCTTATTGGAAACATTTGCTGTCAGCTATTAAGGAAAAATGGGAGATCGAACTTCCGCTATCCCCTGGACCGCTCCTCTTTCACGACCTATCGGGTATATCAAGATACCAGTCCCTGCTACACATTATATCATTAGCAGTGAAACGATGCCATCTAAGTAGGTGGCTAGACGGGGACCTGCCCTCCTTACAATATGGATACAGGTTAAAAGCTACTTTCGTATGGAACAATTAGAGGCAGAATTCACTCAAACATCCAAAACGGAGTGTCTTTTCCGGAAGTGGGGTCCTTTTCTGGAGAGGTTCCTAAGAAAAGAGGAACTGGTTCGGTTCATTGCACCTTTCCGCCATATTAAGTGGTACATGGAGAATGAATTAGCAGCAGGGCTGTGGAGACAGAACCTGTGCCTATTTTGCAGGAGTCGGAGTCGTCATAAAAGGGACCGACTCCGACTCCCAAAATATATAATTAGTTGGTCCAGTTAGTTCGATGCAGTGCAAAGAAAGTGGAATTGGGTCCGGCCAGTGCTACTGCTCCCTTATCTTCAGCCTTATCACATGAGTGTAATTGAGGACATGGAGCAGGCAAAGCGCTGCCACAGGAGAAAAGATTCCGCTCCCATGGCAAACAGATTTCAGCACAATTTTTCACCTGTTTTCAAAAAAGTAGAAGAGTTCAACCATTCATTAAAACTGACTGTGGCTGAGGCAATTCCTTTATACCCGACATTGTTAGAGATGTTGCCCCTGTGGTCACCGATTTGCCCCCAACCCAAGTTAGTGTAGAGAGGCCGTTCTCTAGCCTGGAAATAATGAGATCAGATGTGAGGTCATGTATGCAGGATCTGATGGCGTCAATACTATTTCTCAGAACAAATTCAGAGACTCCACAAATGTTCCTGCAGTGTTTTGCATATTTACAATTTTTGTGTGTTCTAAAGTCAAATCCAATAAATATATTTTACACTGACAAGCAAAATGGTAACAATGTTTGGAACTTGTGACTTTCAGGCTCCATATCTCACCATCCACTACAGCTTTGTACATGAGGCTACTGTAATTTTGTATACAGTCATCTTACCTATCTTATACATAAATTTGACTTGCAAGTATTTAGCATCTACTTAGTTTTGCAGATTATTTCCTGTAACTGCATTGTTACTGTTTTGCTCCTAAAAATCAAAATGTTAATTTTTATTATTGTGTTAGTATTTGGGAAATCCACCTTTGGTTTTCAATACTGCCTAAATCCTTCTGGGCTCTGGATCAGATTCAAGCAGGTCTTGACCAAAATCTGATCCTAGTTCTCTTCTACACATTCCCAATGTTGGTGCAGACTGGACTTGGATACAAATAGAGCTTTTTCTTCAACTCTACCCACAAGTGTTCAAAAGATCAAAACACTGTTACCCTTTTGCTTGTCAGTGTCTGTTCTACCTAAATAGCTTGATTATTGTATCATAAGGTGATAAACAGCCTGATGTTACCATTTTACTACAGTAAAGTTATCACTTAAACATGCGCCATGTATGAGGGAGTCAAGAGTTGGAGGTTTGGGAAATTGAGGAGTCGGAACTTTGGCTTGCCGACTCCACAGCCCTGCTTAGCAGGCACCTTGGGGATCTTTAAATTGTAGCACATCCAGATAGAAGCCTATTTTTTTTCTGTGAGGGGGAATTTGAGATTACTAATCCTGGAGAGCACTATATTTTATTTTATTTTTTTTTTTTATGTATGTTAACATGGAAAACTCAAAATTAGAATAAAAAAAAAAAAAAAGCAGCATTAAAAAATAAGAAAAAAAATAAATGTATGTACCAAAAACTGCTCAGTTTGTCTAAAAGATAATCATTCTCAGGCATAAAAATAGCTACAGTCCTATAGGGCTAGGATCACATCTGGTACCGAAGATAGCTGAGCTAAGTTGTCACAAGTTTCTAGAGCATTGCTGAATCCACAGCTGCTGGAGACTTGAGTGTGCTTTCGACAAGGAATAGGTCTCAAACACCACAAAAAAACCCCATGCTCTAGACCAGACCTGGGCATTGTAGGGCTCGCGGGCCTTAACCGGCCCTCTAACTAGCTCGTGTGAGATTTCCCAACATTACACGCAACTCGGTAGTCCTTGGCGCTGCTATCCGCCGACTGTTAGGGCTCGTTCACACGGCCGATTCCGGGACGGATGTCAGCCGTATTGCGCTCCAATACAGCTGAAAGCCGTTCCAGGCATTACGGTAATCCACAGTTTTCATAGAGAACTATGGATTCCGTCTCTCGCTGAGCGGGGAGAAAGTAACATGCACATTATCCCGGTGGGATACGCTTCGTTGATAACGGATGTCTATGGGGCCGGCGAGCTGCCGCCCTTACCCCCCTCCTCCCCCGCCGCACAGCACCGCCGTAATTGCGGGGCGAAACTCGCCCCGCAATTACGGCGTGAATAAGCCGTGTGAACTTAGCCTTAAGGTTCCAAGTCAATACCAGTCACTAAGCAATTGGCGATCGTGCAGGGGACTAACTGTATGTGCGTCTTCTGGACGCACATACAGTTGCATGCTTCTGCGATGATGTCACGCCGCCTGTGCAGGAAAAAGACGGAGAACAGCGGGAGCGGGGAAAAGGCGAGTACTGTTAGTTTTTTTTTTTTTTTTTTTAATTAGCCCTCTCTACCTGCTGTGGGACATAGAACCTGCCTATATACCTGCTGGGGGACATGAAACCTGCATATATACTTGCTGGGGGACCTTTAATCTACCTATATACCCGCTGCTGCCTTAAACAGATCAAGAATTGACATGTGAATTCTTTGAATGGATCCGAAAGACTCATCACAAAAGACGCATGTAAACACGCATGGGCGACCACCCTTCTGAATGCTGATACATGTTACATTGAAAGTAATGTAACATCACACTGCACATAGTTAGATGCATGTTTGAGTCTGTTTAGGTTCCAAAAACATGGATCCAAACACATCTAAAAAATGTATCCCAACACGCTGTGTGAACCTACCCTAATAATCAAGGCCCAAAGTCGATTGAGAAGAACTCAGTGGAACAGAGTTAAATATATTAAGATGCCATTTCAGGTTTGCGGACACCCTAAGGTGCTAAAACTTAATGAACACCTCTAAAAAGACCCCATATTGGAAACTACACCCCTTAAGAAATATATCCAGACGTGTAGTGAGCATATTGACCCCACAGGTGTTTCACAAATTTTTTTAGCATTAGGCTGGGAAAATTAATAAACTTTTTTTCCAACAATCTGCAGTTTAGGCTGAAAACATTTCATTTTTACAAGGAATTGTTATGCAATTCCTTCCAAATTCGGTAGTACCCTATATTTGGGTGTGAACTGCTGTTTGGCTACATGGCAGGGCATACAAGGGAGGGAGCGCTATTTGGATTTTGAAAGGCAGATTTTGGTGGGTGCCATATTGCATTTGTAAAGCCCCCAAAGTAGCAGAACAGGTGAAATCATCCACAAGTCAAACCTTTTTTGGATTCAACACCCCTCAGGGATCTCCTCTAGAGTGTATTGTGCATTTTGCGTGCAAAAGTGTTCCATAGTTTTTTTTCTCTTTTTTTCTTTTTACCATTGGGCCATGAAAATGGAGGGGAGGGAAGACACGCAGTTCCGCCATTGTTTTTTGGGTTCCAATTTTACAGCGTCCGTCGTGCAAGTGTAAATGACAGGATATCTTTATTAAGCAGGTCGGTATAAATGCAACAATTTAAATTTTATCTAGTTTTTTTTATGTTTTATTACTTTTTCACAACAAAAATGCATTTATAAAAAATTACATTTTTAGGCTGTCCTATTATGACAGCCATAACTATTTTTCTGTATACGGAGCAGATTATGGACTTTTGCAGGAAGAGTTGACGTTTTTATTGGTACCATTGTGGGGTGCATATGACACTTTGATCACTTTTTATTAAGGATTTTGTGAAGCGTTTTGAACAAAATACAGCAATCCTGGTAGTGTTTTTTTATTTTTTTTACAGCAGCCACCATGTGGTATAAATGACATTCTAGCTTTACTCAGCAGGTCACTACGATTACAGAGATACCCAATTTATATATTTTTTAGGTTTTACACAATAAAAACACTTATTCAAAAAGAAAAACATGTTTTTGCATCACCATAGTCCGAGAGCCATAAGTTTTTATTTTTCTGTGTACGGAGATGTGCAGGGGCTTGTTTTTTGCAGATGAGTTGGCGGTTATTGGTATCATTTTTGGGGTGAACGAGGCTTTTTAATCGGTTTTAAATCCGCTTTTTGGAAGGCAGGGTGAAGAAAATACTGCAACTCTAGTAGTGTTTTTTAAAAAATTGTAACAGCACTCACCATGAAGTATACATGACAGGTTAGTTTTACTCTGTGGGTCGATAAGATTACAGCAACACCCAATTTTATGTTGAAGGGTTTAAAAAAAAAGAAAAAAAAAAACGTAAAACAATATTTATATGTCACTTTCTTCTGATAGCCATAACTTTTTTTATTTTTCTGTATACAAAGCTGTGTAACGATTTTTTTTTTGCGGAATGAACTGAAGTCTTAATTGATACAACTGTGGTGTTTATATGAGTTTTTGATCGCTTGCAATCATTTACAGGGTAGGATGTTACCAGGGCTGTGGAGTCGGCGTCGTGGAGTCGGTGCCCATTTTATAGGAGTCGGAAAAAAATGGACCGACTCCTAAAATATATAATAAATTGGTCCAGTTAGTTCAATGCAGTGCCAAGAGCAATTGTGTCTTACCAGTGCTGCTGCTCCCATATCCTCAGCCACATCAGATGAGTTTAATTGATGACATGGAGCAGGCAAAGCGCTGCCGCAGGGGAAAAGATTCCGCTCCCATAGCAAACAGATTTCAGCAAAAATTTTCACTTCATATTTACAATTTATTAAAGTTTTTTGTGTTCGAAAGTCGTATCCTAAATATATTTTACATCAAAAAGCAAAAGTGTAACAATGTTTTGCACTTGTGACTTTCAGGCTCCATATCTCACCATCCACTACAGCTTTCAACATGAGACTCCCATCATTTTATAGACAATTATCTTGGCGATCTCATACATAACTTTTACCTTAAACTATTTAGCATCTACTGAGTTCTACAGATTCTTCTCATGTTTTGCTCCTAGTGGTGGGACAAATTACAACCTGTTCTCACGTTCCCTAATAGCAACGGGCAATACGCATTACACTGGTCTAGAATGATGGCCCGAAAATAGGGGAAGAAGCCTCGACTTCAATCTCGTCATAAGACGTTGGCTCGAGTTTGCCAAAAAGTACAAAAAATGGAAGATTGGAAACGGGTGATTTAGAGCTAAGAGATAACAGTCACAAACTGAGCTCTGCGGGAGGCAAATGGGTTTGGAAGAATCAAGGGAAAAGGGAGCTAACGGATCGAGAAGCTGGAAGAACTGTCAGGTTCGGTGGAAGAAGCCTGAGGATTTGTGGATGTTTCACAGCCAAAGATGTTGGATACTTGACCAGGATCGATGTTGATCTCAATGCTGAGCTATGTGTGAGTTTCCTACAAGATGAGTTACTTTATACCGTCAAGTACTGTCGGCTCCCCCGCGCCTCGTGAGTACGCGCTGATCAGGGCGAGCTCCAGAAACAGTGTACTGCGGCGTGTACTGTACGCGCCGCAATATACTGTGTGAGCATACCTTAAGGCCTCGTTCACACGGCTTATTCTGCCGCGTTTTGGGCGCCGTACTGGCGCCGGATTTGGCTTCAGTTACGGCGCCAATCCCCCGGCAGCAATTACGGTAACCACTGCTCTCTTTGAAAAACAGTGGGAATCCGTCGCTCCTCCCCGCTCGGCGAATCCGCCGCGGGGGGAGAAAGTAAACATGCACATTATTTACGGCGGGGAAAGCATTGTTCGATGGGGCCGGGAGCGGCCCCCCCGCCGCGCCCCGGCCCCGCCCCCGTCCCTTATTCACGGCGGAGTTGTGCGCTCACTCCGGCGCACAAATCCGGCGGGAATAAGCCGTGTGAACACGGCCGTGGAGATGTCGAAAAGGCTGTATTCGTGTAGAAGAGTCGTGGGAACAGATTTTGGTCAAGTCATGCTTGAAACTGATCCAGAGCCCAGAAGGATTCAGGCAGAGCCGAAAGTAAAATTTTGATTTTTAGGAGCACAACAGTAACCATGCAGTTACATGACAAGAATCTGCAGAACTAAGCAGATGCTAGAACAAAATAATGGGTGTATATGATAGGCAAGATGATTGTGTATAAAATGATTGTAGCCTCATGTACAAAGCTGTAGTGGATCGTCAGATATGGAGCCTGAAAGTCAACAGTTAAAAACATTGTTACCCTTTTGCTTGTCAGTATAAGTTCTACCTAAATAGCTTGATTATTGTATCACAAGGTGATAAAAAGCCTGATGTTACCATTTTACTACAGTAAAGTTATATGGCACATGTTTAAGTGATATGAGGGAGTCGGAGTTGGAGTCAGTGTCAGGAAAATTGAGGAGTCGGAGCTTTGGCTTACCAACTCCACAGCCCTGGATGTTACGCACGTGACAATACCAAATATGTGTACTTTTTTAAAATCTTTTGGGATGATTGGCATTTTATCAGATCACTGATACAATACAGATCAGTACAGAGCATAAATGCTCTATACTGTTCTCCATAGCAACTATCAAACACCATCTCCAGCAATGCCCACAATGCACTGTGGGAATGGTGAAATCAGACAGCACAGAAGTGTTTATTACACTCCCGGGCTGTCTAGTAGGAGACCAGTAATGGCGCTGGGCGATGCTGCTTTGCCGATTACAGACAGGAGGAGCTCACTCCTCCTGTCTGTACCTTAGCTATTGCGATAAAGATCGCAACAGCTAAGGGTTGATCCCCCGTGGCCAGACCTCAGATGATGTGGCATGAGGACAGCGGTAATATACCGCTGGTTCCATGACGCGATCGTGCGGGTTTACAAGCGGGCCTCACACTAGCTCAAGGATGTACCCATATGTCCATTTGCAGGAATACACTTCCCGCTAGGAAGTATGGGTATGTCCTATGTCAGGAAAAGTTTAGAGAATATGACAACGTGCTGGAAACAGCAGGTCTGTCACTAGCTTGTGCTGTTCTCCGCAACGGTGGCATAACCTGTGTGTTAGGTTCCCTATAAGGGAACCTATTTATTTTTTTTTACTAATTAAAACAAGATACGGACACATATTTTCAGGATTGTAGTTTTTTCTGTTTTCAGTGTATGATTATAGGGGCAGCCATCTTGCCAGATTTTAACCCCTTCCTAATAAAAAGATCATAATAACATAGTTACACAGTTTGCAAGGCCGAAAAGACAGATGTCCATCCAGTTCAGCCTATTGTGCTAAAGTGTTGATCCAGAGGAAGGCAAAAAGCTCCATGAGATAGAAGCCAATTGTCCTAATTTTAGGAAAAAAATTCCTTTCCGACTCCAATTGGCAATCTGAAAAAAAAATCACTGGATCAACGACCCTTCTCCAGAATCCTAGTCACTACAACTTGTTATATTATTACCAGGGCTGTGGAGTCGGTGCCTATTTTGCAGGAGTCGGAGTCGTTATAAAATGGACCGACTCCCAAAATATATAATTAGTTGGTACAGTTAGTTCGATGCAGTGCCAAGACCAAGAGGAGTTGGGTCTTGCCAGTGCTACTGCTCCCATTTCTTCAGCCTCATCACATGAGGAATGTAATTGATGACATGGAGCAGGCAAAGCGTTGCCACAGGGGAGAAGATCCCGCTTTCATAGCGAACAGATTGACCAGATTTCAACAAAATTTTTCATGTGCTTTCAAAGAAGTAGAAGAACTCAACCATTCATCAGACCCGACTGTGCCTGAGGCAATTCTTCTATACCCTGAGATTGTTAGAGATGTTGCCCCTGTGGTCACCGCTTCGCCCGCAACCCAAGTTAGTGTAGAGAGGCCGTTCTCTAGCCTGGCAATAATGAGATCAGATGTGAGATTATCTATGCAGGATCTGATGGAGGCGATACTATTTCTCAGCAAATTCATAGACTTCACAAATGTTATTCAGGACGTTTTTGTTGAAAATTGTTTTTTCCTCACTTCCTGCAGCATTTTGCATATTTACAATTTTTTTTGTGTTCTAAAGTCGTATCCAATAAATCTATTTTGCACTGACAAGCAAAAGGGTAACAATGTTTTGAACTTTTGACCTCCATATCTCACCATCCCCTACAGCTTTCAACGTGAGACTACCAGCATTTTATAGACAATCATCTTGGTTATCTCATACATAACTTTGACCTGCACTGGTTTGAGCAGCCATGAAGATTTCTCAAGAAAAGAGAAACAGCATCATCCAGCTCATCAATAGCATCTCTGGGCCAAGGAAGTTGCCAAACTGCATCATGTGAGGTCGTGAAAGCTGGAAGAATATGAAATGAAGTCCATCTATCCATTCCAAAGCCAAGAGGTGACGTTCAGGCGAAATATCAGTCAATAAGTTGGCTCATCAGAAGGTCGATTAGTTCTGACGCCAAAACACAGCAGTGGATGTGGCTCGTATGCTTTGTAAGAGTGAGATCACAGACGTACATGCAACCACCGGGCAACACGCTTTACACAGGTCTGGAATGATGGCCCGAAAAAAGGATGAAGCCGCAACTTCAATCTCGTTATAAAGAAGCGTCGGCAAAAAGTTTGCGAAAAATGGAAAATTGTAAGCGGATGACTTGAAGCAATGAGAAGTCAATAGACCGGGCTCTGATGGGTGCACATGGGTTTGGAAGAATCAAGGGAAAAGAGGATGAACGGATCAAGAAATTGAAGAACTTGTCAAGTTCGGTGGAGGAAGCCTGATGATATGGGGTTGTTTTACAGCCAAAGATGGATACTTGACCAGGATCAGTGTTGATCTCAATGCAAGTGTCCTACAAGATGAGTTACTTCATACACTCGAGTACTATAGGTATGAAAAGGACAACGACCCGAAGCATATGTCAAGGTTGGAGTAGGAATGGTTCAATGACAATGAAGTAGAGTTGCTGTATTGCCCTCCACAGTCCCCAGACCTCTACCCAATCCAACACTTGTGGGTAGAGTTGAAGGAAAAGCTGTATTCGTACCCAAATCCAGTCTGCACCAACATTAAGAATATGCAGAAGAGACCTGGGATCAGATTTTGGTCAAGACATGCTTGAATCTGATCCAGAGCCCAGAAAGATTCAGGCAGAAAGAAAGCTAAAAGTTGAATTTACCAAATACCAACAAAATAAAAAAAATTAACATTGTGATTTTTAGGAGCAAAACCGTAAAAATGCAGTTACATGACAAGAATCTGCAGAACTATGCAAATGCTTAATTGTTGCAAGTCAAATTTATGTATAAGATAGGTAAGATGATGGTCTATAAAATGATGCTGTAGCCTCATGTACAAAGCTGTAGTGGATGGTGAGATGTGGAGCCTGAAAGTTCAAAGTATTGTTACCATTTTGCTTGTCAGTGTCTGTTCTACCCAAATAGCTTGATTATTGTATCTTAAGGTGATAAAAAGCCGGAAGTTGCAATTTTACTACAGTAAAGTTATCACTTAAACAGCCCATTATGGGGCAGAGGTAGGGAAATTTGAGATCAGATCAGGCTTTGGCTTGCCACTCCACAGCCCTGATATTACCTCTGAAATTTGATCTAAACCCTTTTTAACTCCTTTTATGAGATCACATGAAAATTTTCCCTGGCAGAAGCCCCACCATCTCACTGCTCTAATATAAAGAATCCCTTTCTATTTTATGTAAAACTTCCGTTCCTCAAACGTAGAGGATCCCCCCTTGTTCTAGATACACCTGGGTATAAATCGCTTTTGGGGAGAGATCTCTATATTGACCTTTATACAAATTTATTATGTCCCCCCAAAAGGCCTTTTTCTCTAAACAAATAACCTAACCTGCTAATCTTTCGGGTTTTGAGCCCCACCCATCCTTTTTTATTTTTTTTTTGCCCCCTTTTGACCTTTAAAGCTCTAAAATGTCTTTTCCTGTGCACGGGTACCCAAAACTGTACCAATATTCCATTGTGTTTAAAACCCATGACTTTATAATGGAAAATAATTTTTCTCATCATTCATCTATCCCCTTTTAATGCACCCCATAATCCCATTTGCCTGCCTGCTGTCTGACCTGGGTCCTACATTAAGTTTACTGTCCACCAGGATTCCCCCAATCCTTTTCCTGTCACTTTTTTTCCCCGCGTTTTTTAAAATTTTTTTTAAAATAAAAGGCACAATCGTTTATAAAGCCTATTGCACTGTATAAACAATGCGATAGTGTTACAAAGATGGCGGTTTTACCACTTCCTGTCTGGGACAGGAAATAGTAAAATGAAAAACATAGCAGCAATGGAAGTCGTCACAAAGCCCCCAGCCACCATGTTAACCGACCTGGGCCCTGCGATCCTGTGCTGTGACCGGCAGGCGTTAGCTGCAATCAATAAGGGGTTTAATAGCATTTAGAGAGATGCTTTACAGAAGCTAAAGAGTCTTTCAGCTTTCTTCCCACTGATCAGGTCCTGCTAATAACTTTATGGACCTGGAGCTGAATGCCCACCAACTCGCACTATTGTGCTATCAGAGCTTACAAGCCAGGAAGTAATATACATAGTGGAACTTTTAAAATGAACGTTATATAAAAGCAAAAATAAAATACATACAATAGTCACATATTGCAGAGCTTTTTTTTGTAGATTTTAAGTTTTAATCCATTTTTATACAGGAACATAGGTTTTAAAGGAATGCAAGTCAATATAGAGTCCCTTGATTCTGCTTTTAACCCCTTAACGACATTTGACAAATCTACGCATCCCGCTAAATAAGTGGCAGGTACCGGCTGCTAAATGCAGCTGACAACCAGGGCTTTGGATTTGGAGTCGTGGAGTCGGTGCCTATTTTGCAGGAGTCGGAGTCGTCATAAAAGGGACCGACTCCGACTCCCAAAATATATAATAAGCTAGATGAAATGGGTCCGGCCAGTGCTACTGCTCCCTTATCTTCAGCCTCATCACATGAGGAGTGTAATTGATGACATGGGGAGGCAAAGCGCTGCCAGGGAAAAGATTCGCTCCCATGGCAAAAAAGATTTCAGCAAAAATTTTCACCTGCTTTCTAAGAAGTTCAAAAACCCTTCTCAAAACTGACTGTTGCAATTCCCTTAACCCTGACATTGTTAGAGATGTTGCCCCTGTGGTCACCGCTTTGTACTCAACCCAAGTTAGTGTAGAGAGGCTGTTCTCTAGTCTGGAAATAATGAGATCAGATGTGAGGTCATGTATGCAGGATCTGATGGAGTCAATACTATTTCGCAGAACAAATTCAGAGACTCCACAAATGTTCCTGCAGTGTTTTGCATATTTACAATTTTTTGTGTTCTCAAGTCCTATCCAATAATTATATTTTACACTGACAAGCAAAATGGTAATGTTTTGAACTTGAGACTTTCAGGCTCCATATCTCTCCATCCACTACAGCTTTGTACATGAGGCTACTGTAATTTTATATACAGTCATCTTACATCTTATACATAAATGTGACTTGCAAGTATTTAGCATCTGCTTAGTTCTGCAGATTCTTTCCTGTAACTGCTTTGATACTGTTTTGCTCCTAAAAATCAAAATGTTAATTTGTATTTTGTTACTGTTTGGTAAATCCACCTTTGGCTTTCAGCTCTGCCTGAATCCTTCTAGGCTCTGAATCAGATTCAAGCATATCTTGACCAAAATCTGATCCCAGGTCTCTTCTACACATTCCCAATGTTGGTGCAGACTGGACTTGGATACAAATATAGCTTTTTCTTCAACTCTACCCACAAGTGTTCAAAAGATCAAAACATTGTTACCCTTTTGCTTGTCCGTGTCTGTTCTACCTAAATAGCTTGATTATTGTATCATAAGGTAATAAACAGCCTGATGTTACCAATTTACTACAGTAAAGTTATCACTTAAACATGCGCCATGTATGAGGGAGTCAGGAGTCGGAGGTTTGGGAAATTGAGGAGTCAGAGTCTGAGCTTTGGCTTGCCGACTCCACAACCCTGCTGACAACCGCCGCTAGCAGCAGGGAACAGAGCTCGCCTGTTTCCTGCTGGTGAACTGTTTAGATGCAGCAGCAATCACTGCCATGGTGTCTAAATTAATGAGAAACGGTGCCTCACACCATTTCTCAGGCCGATCAGCACCCCCACAGCAAGATCGCAGGGTGCCAATCAAACATGCCAGCTGGAAGACCTGTGAAGGCTTCTATCGCCGCCATGTTTCCCAAGCAGGAAGTAATAAAACCACCATCTTTGTTCACCCATCTCTATTGTTTGCAAACTTTTCTACATTGTATAGACTATTACGCCCCCTAGTGGTCAAGTACCCTAGGATACCTCAAAGTATAAATTAAAAAAATAAAATGTTTACAAGAATAAAAAAAAAACACGTTTTAAATTTCCTCATTTTTGCCATTTTACAAAAAAAAAAAAAAAAAAAGTTACACATAATTGGTATCACCATGTCTATAAAAGTTTGATCTATTAAAATACAACATTTATGCTGAACATTCAAAAAACAAAATTGCAGTCTTTTGGTCATTTCACGTCCCCTAAAAATTGTAATAAAAGTGATCCAAAAAGTTGCATCTATCCCAAAATGGTACCAATAAAAAGTACACCTCAGCCTGCAGAAAATGCACATTCACTCAGGTCCATAGGTGGAAGTACAAAAGTTATTTGTTGCAGAAAACTGTGCTGCTAGAAAATTAAAAGAATAGAAAAATTGGGGATTTTTTAGGGTACTAATACAGAACGAAAACCCTACATATGGCTTTGCCGGAAACATAACCTGCAAAATACAGAAAACACGTAAACCAGGACAAACTTTAGGATCTGAGGAGTAGCCCTAGGGGGATGTTCACACAACGTTAATTATATACGTGTTTGGGTAAGTTTTTCAGCCCCAAACACATATCTAACAATGCTCAGTGTGCTTTACATGGATTACACTTATTGCTCAGATGATACGTTTTTCAGATGAGTTTAACAAATCCGATCAAAGAATTGACCTATCAATTCTTGATCCGTTTTACGCATTCCACACCCTATTTGAAACTAGAGAGTGCATTTCTGCTGCACTTTGAGTCGAAAAACGCCATGTGCACATACCCTTATGGCAATACCAAATTTATAGGTGATTTTTTTTGTGTGTTTTGTGTTTAAACTACTTTTTCTCAATAAAAACACTTAAAGAGAACTTATGAGCTACTTTATGCTGCCAGGACGATGGGCAGCATAAAATAGCTGCAGGTTACCCGATGCTAACCCTGTATGTTTTACCCCGAAACGCTGCGGCGTTCCCAGATAAAACACCCAGTGAAGTTGTGCCTAGTGCAGGGAGAAGCCGATGTGCCCGGAAGAGATGAGTCAGATGTAAGGTTTCTCCCCACCCGCTCAGCTTGACTGACAGCTCCCTCCCTATAGACAACCATGGGAGAGAGTTGTCAGTCAAGCTGAGGGGGCGGGGAGTAACTTCACATCTGACTCACAGGGCTAGGATCAGGTAACCTGCAGCTATTTCATGCTGCCCGTATAGTAGCTCACAGATTCCCTTTAAAAAATGTTTTTGCATCACAATATTTTTAGAGCCATCCATTTTTATTTCTCTTTTGACAAAGGTATGTAAGGGTGTTATATATATGTTGGAGATATCTATCTATATCTCCAAAATCCAGCAGATTTTCTATTGAAGTCTATACAGAGCTGGGTACAGTCAGATTTTCGGCAGATTCAAAATACTGAAAATCAGACAAGAATCTGTGTAGACCTAGCCTCATTTTTTTCCTCCTTCACCAGAAGATAAAGAAGACCCCTTACTAAACAGAACACTTTATGTACTGACAATAGAGAACAGATAAAAACAAGGAGAGAAAATGGCGTTTGCAGACTCAATATGAACTGCTCAATATACAAGCCCTGTAGTGCCAAAGGTTATTTAATCAAGTTATGTTTGTGTAACTGTGAAATTAACTAGCTGAGCATATCCAAATGTTCGAGTGGTTTCAAAGTGCAGGTCATCGACGTAAACATGAAGCTAATTGTCAGTACAGTGATTTAAAAGAATTCCACCAGGCACACACAAACTCATGGAATGGGGCAAAACCCTTTTAAAACTGCAACCTAAATGGCTAGAAGCCAACTTATATACACCAATTTTATATCCAATTTATCATCATCATGATCATTTTAGAGCGCCATTAATTCCAAGGAACTGTACAAGCCTTAGGGTTCAGGTACATAATAAGACAGATACATTAACACCAAGTGAAATACAGATATAGAAGGAGAGAGGACCCTGCACACAAGAGCTTACAATCTACAATTTGTAAATTAAATATCATTGCCCGACGTTAAGGTGCAATTATTTATCATCCGAATTCTTCTTTCGGAGCACACTAGTCTAAAAGAGGTTGTCCAACGATACAGGAAAAATGTACATAAGGATATGTTCACACAGTGTCTCTTAAACTGTTTTTCGTGGCCTAATTGTGCTGCAATACGCCCCAAAACAAGGCCTGTAACTACGGCAATTCATGGCTCTCATAGGAAGCTATGAATTACCTCCGTCTTACGATGCATATTGAGCATCGGGTGAAAGAAGAGACACGTCACTTGTTCCCGGCGTTTACGTGGCATGGATAATAGAAGTAAATGGGGCTGGACCAATACCCCCGCGCTTTGGAAGCACAAGCTGGCCAGCGCTGACTTCTAGTACACCAGTGTCTTGCAGCGAGCACAGGCATGCACAGCAAGACACCACATGAACATACCCCAACACCAAATGAGCATTGAAACTCGAGTGGCATCTCCAATCTTCATTTGCTTCCAGTCCTTCTGGAAGGAGTGTGACTGCAGCAACAAACCAGTGGCTTCAGCAGTAGTGTTCCATTCCACTGACATCACTGTGCAGGTTGTTAACATCTTGTGAGTGGGGAGACGTCAGTGATCGAAAAGCACAAGGGCAAAAGGTTACATGGCCCTGGCCACCATCCTGGTCAGGGCCCTAGAGCAGGTGTGAACATTTTGTACCTCTCCTAAGGGTAAGTTCACACAGCGTCTTGCCTCCGTATGAACATCCGCTTTTCTGATGCGTCTGTGGGTCCATCAGAACCAGGGTGGATAAAAAAATCTATGTTTTTTTTTAAAAAAAAAAAAAGAAAAAAAATCGGATTTAAATCGGATTTTTTTCAATAAACTGCTTTTTGAGGAAAATATTTTACCATCCAAGGTTCTTCCATCATGAGATAAAGCTGAGTTGTTTAACTCAGTAGAATAAAGGCTGTATATGTGTAACATTCACAATGCCATGGTCTTCCAGAAGTTTCTGTAGATTAGTGGCAGTTTCTCTCCTATATTATCACAGAAGCTCGCGTTACGTACGCAGTTCTCAAAACTGAATTTGACTCCGCAGAGGTCCCAGCCTCTTCTTCTCAGCAAAAATGTTACAACATGAACAAAGTTGAGAAAAAGACCTTAATCCTATTGTTCTACAACCCTATGAATACAGAATCAACCCCTACAGTGCCAAGTCCAAGAAGTTAGACAATATGTTTCTGATTGTTTGGAGTTGAATAGATCTGCACAACACAAGAAGAATGTGAATCTAAGTGTGAGAGAGGAGGAAGCAAGCAGACAAGAAAATGAAAGTGAAACTTTGAGCACAATACTGCAGCATAGCCACAGCCAGACCAGTCTGGATCTGTTTGTGTGTACGATCTGAGGTTTATTACATTCTGTCCTTATAATGGCAGCAGGCCGTAAAAGAGACCCAGTTTGGGAATATTTTAATGAAGCTCCTTCGCCTATCGGTAAGGCAGGCATGCGTGCAAAATGCAAACGATGCAACAAGAGATAGCAAGCCTGGTGGCGCGAATGAGGCAACATCATGAGAAGTGCGGTGATGAAGATGACCAAAGAAACACTTCTGAACAGGCAGGATCTTCAGGTTGGTAAACATTTTTATTGATCCTATTTCTAAAGACTGAACGTCATGTGTAAGAAAATTATATTTCTTATTATTACTGCATGTTACTGTCATTTGGTACAGTTAAGAGAAGAAAAACAAATATTCCTTTTGGGCAGGATGTGTTGTGTACAATAAGCAGAAATTGTATAAAACAATAAAATAACAGCATTGACTTTTTTGTTTAGGGGAATTCATGGATACTGGAAACTATCCACCTCCAAGATCACCATCATCCTGTTCTACAGTTTCAGAGTTATCCATCCAGGATAGCAGCAGCATCATCATCAGACACCCACAGCCACATATCACCATCACCCAAAAGGAAGAAAAAACCTTTACCTCCTGGAACCACCATAGATAGGTTTGTGATAAGAACTAGCAGATTAGAAAAAGAGTTGATTGATGAAAAAATTGCCCAGTTTATTTATGCAACGAACTCTTCTTTCCGTCTGACTGAGAACCCACATTTCATTAATATGGTTCAGTCACTGAGACCAGGATACAGTCCACCCAACAGAGCTGATGTTGCAGGAAAACTGCTGGATCAAGTGTATGACAGAGAAATGGAGCAATGTGCAACAGCTCTGGAGGGTAAAATTGTTAACCTAAGTATTGATGGGTGGAGTAATGTCCACAATGATCCTATTGTATGTGCTTGTATAACAACAGAAGAAGGTAAAGTCTTCCTTGCACAAACAACGATACGTCAGGAAATGCACACACAGCACAATACATACAAGAAGTGGCAGTAAAAGCTACAACGACATGTGAACAAAAATTCAAATGTCTAGTACGCAGTTTGGTCACTGACAATGCTGCAAACGTATCCAAGATGAGAAGAGATTTAGAAGAGCAGGGAGGGAATACAAAGCTGCCTAATAACATATGGGTTTCCCGTGCTCATTTGCGCACCTCTTAGCCAAAAACTTAAATGGGTTGTCTCCCTTTCAAAATTTTTTCACTTAAAGATCTTTAAAAACAATCAACTTTCCAATGAATCAATTTACCATTGTCCCACTGTTTATCCAGATATCCTTCTTGTAGGGGACCTGAGGGCCGCCAGGTCCCTAGGTCACCGACCCCTGTTCTTTCTATAGGCGCCGCTTTCCCGTTTTTTTCAACAGGTCGGGGGGGAGCGCGCTCATTTCACCCAGGCGCACTCCCTCTCTTCTCGACCTGTCTTCCCTCACAACAGAGCGCACAGAGCAGTGAGTTACGCTTCAGCTGCTGCCTTCACTCCCTCTCCCCTCCATTAACGCTGAAGCGTGGCTGCTAATGTCTCTGCTAATGATTTAATACTGCTTACACAAAGTGAGGGAGGGGAGAAAACAGGCAGGAGTTGTTGAAAGTTTACACATACTTAATTGCATAGAACTAAATTTTTTTTAATGAACCAAAGATAAGTGCGACGCAACTGTTTCATCCACTCTCCGTGATGCAAAAAAAACACGTGAAGAATGCAGCAGGAGCTAGAGTAACTTAGGATCAGGACAAAACTTCTAACTATTTTTTATTGTTTCTTTTTATCTGATCATGGAGTTGCCTCCTTTGCTTATGCAGAATGAATTACTGCAAGAGCGGAGCAAGCAGACACAGTGATGACGTACACCTAGGGAAGAGGGGAAGGTTAGAAAAAAATGCAAGCCCGCCACGGTTTCAAAAATAAGAAAGAAAACAGGACAAAGGTAGGCTTAACTCTCGACATGAGACATCCCCTTTAAGTGTTCCAGAAATAAAGGCTAATGTTGTTGAAATTGCTAAATACGTCCGTAATAATCATTTTGCTGCAGCAGCTCTGAAAAGGATGGGTGGAACCAAGCTAAACGCTCCCACAAGATGTTACGATGGAACTCTGTGGTGGACTGTTTAGAGCAGTATATCAAAAACTTGCCTAAACTGATTACACTATGTTAAGAAAATAGAGATAAAATAGATGGCACTGTCACTGCCAAAATCCTCAACATGGGCTTAAGAGAAATGTTGAACATATGCTGAGCTTCCTGAAACCCATCTCTCAAGCTTTAAACAAAATACAGAAAAATAGCTGTTTTATTGTGGATGCTGTTGAAATTTGGAAGGAACTGAGTGAACACTTAAAACAGAACTATACCTGGACAGAATTAAATTACAAGCAGTAAACAAACGAATGGGACAAGCACTGACTCCAGATCATTTTTTGTCATATATTGTCATTATCCAATATCAGGGTCAAAACCTAAGTGCTGAGGAAGAGAGTTAGCTATGACATGGGTATCCAGCAATCATCCATCTTTAATGCCAACTATAATAAACTTCAGAGCTAAGGGGGAACCATTCAAGAAAGATATGTTTGCTGAAGATATTTTAAGGAAGGTCACACCAGTAAACTGGTGGAAGTCACTTAAGCGCTTGGATTTAGAGACTGTTCAAGTAATGATTTCACTTTTAACAGCAGTAGCTTCTTCTGCAGGCGTTGAAAGAATATTCTCTTCCTTTGGACTCATTCATTCTAAATTGAGAAATCGGTTGCTACCCAATAAAGCAGGAAAGCTTGTTTTTCTTTTCCAGATTATGAATAGGAACAAAGAAGAAGATGATGATGATGAAGATGACGACAAGTTGAGCTGCAGAGGACAGCAGGGACAGTAGTATTTAAGTTTTTCATGTGTCGGCTGGGCTGACAGTTTCTTAAAATATATATATATTTTGTTTAGCCAAATTAGTTAACAAACATGATGTTGTTTAAGCAAATAACTTATGCTGTAATGTTGTTATTGTTTCATTGAATAAATCTATTTAAATGTTATTAAGGTCAGATTATTTTCTCCTTCCTTAGTACAACAGAACAGTGGTGTCCAAATATGAATGATTAACCCATTAAACTGGGGAGAAAAAATAGAAAAAGTGATTCTAAAAATCTTCATCTACTTGCATGTTAAAATAGCAAGAACTAGTTTAGGTAGAAACTTTGATTTAAATCACTGATTTAAATCAAGCCTTACTGACTAGTGATTTAAATCGTGATTTAAATCAAATCCACCCTGATCAGAACGGACCCAGAGACGCTTCAACAATTAGCAGTGAGTCTATCACTGCTAATTGTTAGAGGAGTCTCTGGGTCCGTTCTGATGGATCCACAGACGCATCAGAAAAGCGGATGTTCATACGGAAGCAAGACGCAGTGTGAACATACCCTAAGTGCCGCAGTAAATCATAGAGGGATATTTCCCATCGGAGTCTAATTCACATTAAGTTTGTTCAACTTAGCTTGGACCATTTCAACATGGAGACCATTAAAATCAGATGATATATTAACAGTACTGACACCGCCTACATCAGCAGTGATCTAACCCCCATTAGCTATTTTCTCCTCTTTTGTATATACAGAAGTGAAGAACTCTGCCTTCCTCTAATCCCCAGTGACCAGCTCCCCATTATTGTTATTTAACCCCTTCCCACCATTGGACGTAGCTGTACATCCTGGTGGGAAGCGACGTCCCACAAATGGACATATAGGCACATCCTGGACATCACGCGGTCTCATAGCTGGCCCATGCTGTGTTGCCCACAAACAGAGCTCACTAATCCCTTAGCTGCTGTGATCAATCACGATAGCTAAGGGAAAAAGAGGGAGAGAGCTCGCTCTGTCTGCATCAGCATCACCGCAATGTGATTGCAGGCTCCCATGCTCTCCCTGAGGGCACGGGCGGGCATGGTGATTGGCAGTTACTATGCATAGCAGTACTGCTATGCATGGTAATAATGACCTAAAGATCACTGATATAAGTCCCCTATAGGAACTAATTAAAAAAGTAAAGTAAAACACACAAAAAAAAAAAAAAAAAAAAAAAACACATGAACGTCGCCTTTTCCCCTTTACAAACACCAATCACTACAAAAAAAGATAAACTAGCCTATAAATTGGCTCTGTTATTTAATTCACACGATAAAAAAAAAAAATGAAAAAAAAGTCACAGAATTGCAGAGAAAAAAAAAAAAGTTATGGCTTTCAGAATATAGCGATGCATAAATATTGTTTTACACTACAAAAACACAACGTAAAAAAACAAAAAAATAATTATATAATATTGCGTATCAGCCCACAGAGTAAAACTAACATGTCTTAATGCTGTTAAAAACAAAAAACCATCAGACTAGGATGACATAAAAACACAATTTTTTTTTATAAACATATCGTTTAAACATAATAAAACAAAAAAACTGTATAAAATTTATATCATTGTAATTGCACTGACCACATAGTAACGTTATCATGTCATGTATCCTGCGCAGGGAACACTGTAAAAATGAAGCCCCCCAAAAAACGGTTGAACTGCGTTCCTCCTCCCTAATTTTCATGGCCTAATGTTAAAGAGACAAAAAAAAAACCCAAATAAAACATACACCTGTGGAACACCCATGCGCCCAAAATGCACAATACACCCCTAGATGAGATCCATGAGGGGTGTTGAATCCAAAACGTGGTGACTTCTGGAACGTTTCACCTGTTCTGGTACTTTGTTAAATGCGACATGGCACCCACCAAAATCTGCGTTCCAAAAGCTAAATAGCGCTCCCTCCCTTCTACACCCTGTCATGCGCCCAAACAGCAGTTTACACCCACATATATGGTATTGCCAAACCTGGAAAAAATTGTGTAACAACTTTTTTTTTCCAGAATTGCTTGTAAAAATTTAATATTTTAATAAAATAAGATTGCTGGAATATAAATGTCCACAACCTAATTGCTAAAAAAAAAATAAAAAAAAAATTGTGAAACACCTGTGGGGTCGATATACTCACAGCACCCCTGGATATATTCCTTAGACTATGTTCACACGGCTTAAAATGGGCCGTATTTCGGTCCGTAATTACGCGCCCAAGTGCGCAAATTACGGGCTGAAAACAGCCCATTCATTACGGTAATCCACAGTTCTCATAGAGAACTATGGATTACGTCTCCTCTCCCTGCTCGGCGAATACGGCGAGGGGGAGATAATTCACATGTCACTTTCCAGCGGCGTATACGCGCCGCTAGTAATGATTGTCTATGGGCCGGTGAGGTGCCGGCCCCCCGCTCCCTCCCCCGCTCCTGCCCCCAGCCACCCGTGTGAACATAGCCTTAGAGGGAATCTGTCACCAATTTTTTTTTTTTCTACTTATAAAAAAAAAAAGATCCGATACACATTGTTTTCTTCTTCGACATTTTTATTTTTTGATTGTAGATTTCTCAATTTGGTCGTCTATATATAATTGTGGGGACAGCATTCTTGCTTGCACTGCTTTAACAGCAGTCAGAGAGATACTTTACAGCAGCTTCATGCACATATAAGCCTTAAGACTGACTCAGTCTCAATTACTTCTCTTCTACAGGAGTTTTCTAGGCATGCTCTGTGACCTGGGAAGAAGTCAGTGTACTGGGATGGGAAGCAGGGAAACTGTGACTGGTGGATCCTGTGTTATCTATACACATTGGTGTCAGCTTTCAGTTTGACCCTGGTTGTGCTAATAATGAAAAGACTACTGAAATACCGCTCTCTATAGAACAGGAAGTGTCGGGCTATTAGGTTTATTGGCCAAAGTGAAAACTGCAGGACTTAAGAATTTTTAAAAAATATTGAAAGGGATATGGAAAGTTAAAAGAAAAAAAAACAACCACCAAAAATTGTGTTTAACATAAACACATGAGTAAAACAATAAGTCATTTTTTGGTGACTCATCCCCTTTGAAGGGTGTAGTTTCAAAAATGGTGTCTTTTTAGGGGTGTTTTTTTTTTAAGTTTTAGCACCTTAGGGTGTCCGCAAACCTGAAATGGCGCCTAAATAAAATTGTATTGAAAATAAGGCCCCAAAGTCCAGTAGGTGCTCCTCCTATTCTGAGGCCTGGTTGAATCAGCTAGCGCACTGTGCCCACATATGGGATATCTCTGAAAAAGGCAGAATTGGGGGAATCTATGTTGAGTTGCAATTTCCTGTCCATACCGTACATGCTCTCGGCATACCCGCATCCGATTTTTGGACCACGCTGGCCCCAACATACATTCAGCAACCTAAAATTAAACGCTAATTAAAATCTACACCTCTACTTTCCTTCAATTTCTGTGGAACACCTAATGGGTTAAACTTCCTAAACACTGTTTTGAATAATTTAAAAGGGGTGCAATTTCTCAGATGGAGTCATTTATGGGGGTATTTAACATACAGGCCCCTCAAAGTCACATCACAACTGAAGTAGTCCCCCAAAAAAAAAAAAAATATCTATGTTGCAAATTTCCTTGAAAATGTGAAAAATTACTACTAAATTTCAAAGCCCCCTGATGTTGTAAAAAACTAAAGAGTCTATAAAATGATTGACAACCTACAGTAGATGCTAGTTATAAACTATTTTTTTGCAGAATACCTGTCTTACACGCAGAAATTCTTGAACTTTGAAAATAGCAAATTATTAAAAATGTTCACAATATTTTGATATTTTTCACAAATAAACAAGGATTGTACAGACCAAGATTTCTTACTCATTTAAAGCACAATGTGTCTCGAGGAAATCTCTGAATCACATGGATAGGTCAAAGTATCAAAAACATTATTCTCACATAAATTGACACCAAAAATGGGGCTTTCAGGAAGGTCAAAAATGGCTGCATCAGTAAGGGGTTAAAGCCGCGCCATTTGGCTTCTACATCATTATTTGTTAATAGTTGATGCCAGTCTCCTGTAAGGAGGCCCTCAATAAGGGGAAATTGGCCTTTTAAAAATTAAATGTTTTTCCCTATTGCTCTGTGTTTGTTTTTCCCAGCTTAGACTAAGGGTATGTTCACACAGCGTCTTGTGTCTGTGTGAGAATATGCTTTTGTGATGCGCATAAGTCTGTCTGAACGGACCCAGACACGCATCTAACAATGAGTAGTGAGTTTAACACTGCTGTCTATGGGAAACATGCATCGGCGCATGAGTGATCGCCGCTGCATGTTTGCATTCCGTCTGTCGGGTCCATCTTTTGAATGCGATCCAATTGCATGTCATTTCTTGGATCACATCCGAAATGCGCGCCGCAATTGCGGTAATTCATAGCTCTCTGAGAGCTATGGATTACACTACGATCATATTGTACACGCGGGGTGAATTGTTAGCAGCGAATACGCGTTGCTGACAATGCATGTCTATGGGGCCAGCGTGGTTCCAAAACATCCGGCGTATTGCGGCACATACTATATGCACCGCAAGAAGCCATGTGAACATAGCCTAAAGCAAATTATACTGTGGCGACCGTTAGGCTATGTCTACAAACTACTGGATTCTTGTTGGATTTTCAGCGGATTCAGTATTTAGAATCCGCCAAAAATCCGACTGTAACCATTGTTGTGTAGACGTCAATAGAAAATCCGTGGCCATTTATTAACTAGCTTTCTGTGTGTACATCTGTTTGTCACTAAAGCTGTATTATTTGCCGCAGTCTCATTTCATAGCCCCTGCATTCAGCTCTGTGTGCTCAGAAGGGGGCGTGTGCGATTTATTTAAATATCATGTGACCCAGCAGGATGACATCACCAGGCCTTTCCTCTCTCTAGTCAAAGAAAGGTCTGTTTATGTGTAGAGCAGTGAGTAGCTCAGAGGTAAAGTTTTTGCCTTACAGCACAAGGGTCTTAGGTTCAAATCTCTGCAGATACCAAACCTGGGGATTTTTTCATCTCTTTATCAACGCACATACCCGATTGAGGTTTCTTTTTTTATTTATTTGCACTGTTTGACTAATTACTAAGGAGTACAGAAGTAGAATGACAGCAACTGGGGGTTGAATATTCAGTATCTGCCTTAGAGGAGAGGTGATGTCTGAACATGTCTGGCCAGGGCTGAGGAGCTCTCAGCCCTGGTCGTATCCCCTGGAGATGAGCTGTAAACAATGGATCACTAAAGGAGCAGCTAAGACAAAAACGGTGCAGAATTTTTAATAATGACGAATTGTGAAAACGTTATTTAATATACAAGCTTCTCACGTCAATTTTACTTTGTGGCAAAACCCCTTTCAGCGGGCTCAATCGCTGAACCTGCTGCATATGTGGTGGCTGTTAATTACAGCTGACACCCACCACTATCAGCAGGGATCAGAGTCTGCTCAGATCCTTGCTGATTTGACGTTTTGCATCCCTGAGACAAGATCATGTGGTGCCAAGCAGGGCTATGCAGTCTGTAAGCCAAAGCGCCAACGCCTCAATTTCCCTTGATTCCTGACACCCACTCCCTGGCGCATTTTTAAGTGATAACTTTACTGTAGTGAAATGGTAACATCAGGATTTTTATCACCTTATGATACAATAATCAAGGTATTTAGGTAGAACATACACTGACAAGCAAATGGTAATGTTTAGTACTTTTGACTTTCAGGCTCCATATCTCACCATCCACTACAGCTTTGTACATGAGACTACTATAATTTTATATACAGTCATCTTACCTATCTTATACATAAATTGGATGTGCAAGTATTTAGCATCTGCTTAGTTCTGCAGATTCTTGTCATGTAACTGCATTGTTACTGTTTTGCTCCTAAAAATCAAAGTGTTAATTTTTATAATTTTAGTATTTGGTAAATCCCCCTTTGGCTTTCAGCTCTGCCTGAATCCTTCTGGGCTCTGGATCAGATTCCAGCATTTCTTGACCAAAATCTGATCCCAGGTCTCTTCTACACATTCCCAATGTTGGTGCAGACTGGACTTGGATACAAATACAGCTTTTTCTTCAACTCTACCCACAAGTGTTCGAGGTTGAGGGATGAGGAGTGTCATTGAACCATTACTTCTTGATGTATGATTCTGGTCGTTGTCCTGTTGGAACACTATGTCGTCCTTTTCATGCCCATAGTATGTATGAAGTAACTCATCTTGAAGGATATTCAAATATAGCTCAGCATTGATATCACCCGCGATCCTGGTCAAGTATCCAACATCTTTGGCTGTGACACACCGCATATCAGGCTTCTTCTACCGAACCTTCAATTTCTCGATCCATTAGCCCCCTTTTAACTTGATTCTTCCAAACCCATTTGCCCCCATCAGAGCCCGGTCTATTCACTTTCATCTCATCACTCCAAATCACCCATTTCCAATCTTCCATTTTTCGTACTAGAGACAATTCTTCTTTTGACGAGAATGAAGTCAAGGCTTCTTCACCTTTTTTCAGACCATCATTCTAGACCTGTGTAATGTGTGTTGCATGGTTCTTGCATGGACGTCTGATCTCACTCTTACGAGGAATACGAGCCACCTCCACTGCCATGTCTGTCACGTTAGGACTGATAGACCTTGTGATGAGCCGACTTGTTGACTCTGAAATTTTGCCTGGACGTCACCTCTTGGCTTTGGAATGGATGGATGGATGGACTTCATTTCATATTCTTCCAGCTGTCATGGCCTCACATGATACAGATGGCAATTTTCTTGGCCCAGCGACCGCTATTAATGAGATGGATCTTGCTTCGCTTTTCTTGGGAAATCTTCTTCATGGCTGCTTGAACCAGTGACCTTTCACTTGAATCAGCCTAATAACACACTGAGTTATTAGGGAATGTGAGGACAGGTTGTAATTTGTAGTAACAAGAAGAAAAAGATTGTCCCACCACCAGGAGAAAAACAGTAACAATGCAGTTACATGACCAGAATCTGCAGAACTAAGCATATGCTAGATAGTTGCAGGTCAAAGTTATGTATGAGAGCCAAGATGATTGTCTATAAAATTATGTAAGTCTCACATGGAAAGCTGTAGTGGATGGTGAGATATTGAACATGAAAGTCACAAGTTCAAAACATTGCTACCCTTTTGCTTGTCAGTGTAAATTTGGATCTAATGTTAGAACACAAAAAAAACTTTTAAAAATTGTAAAGATTCAAAACACTGCATAAGTGGGGAAATAACGGTTTTCAACATAAACGTACTGAATAACATTTGTGGAGTCTATGAATTTGTTTTGAGAAATAGTATCACCTCCATCAGATCTTCCTTCATAGATGACCTCACATCTGATCTCATTATTTACAGGCTCCAGAACAGCCTCTCTACACTAACTTGGGTTGGGGGCAAAGCGGTGACCACAGGGCCAACATCTCTAACAATCTCGGGGTATAGAGGAATTGCCTCCTGCACAGTCAGGTCTGATGAATGGTTGAACTCTTCTACTTCTTTGAAAGCAAGTGAAATATTTTGCTGAAATCTGGTCAATCTGTTTGCTATGGGAGTGGAATCTTTTTCCCTGCAATAACGCTTTGCCTGCTCCATGTCATCAATTACACTCCTCATGTGATGAGGCTGAAGATATGGCAGCAGTAGCACTGGCCGGAACCAAATCCTCTTGCTCTTGGCACTGCATCAAACGAACTGGACCAACTAATTATATATTTTGGGCGTTGGAGTCAGTCCATTCTATAACATCTCTGACTGCACAGCCCCGTGTCAGTCAGTCACTTCCTGCTGTGCGTTACCAGTCTTACAGAAAGTAATGACATGTTTTAAGCTTCAGAGCTCTGGAACCTTGTACACTCCTATTTAAAAACATACAGCACTTCTGTCCCTTCAAAAGAGGCAGCTTGGAATAGCAGTTGTGATATGCCAATCACTGCTATAGAACCACCCACATCCAACCCAGGAAGGGCGAGTCTGAAGCGGCCTATGGCAGGATGGTGAGACATCCTCGATCGGGACATGCTTGAATACTGACATCTTTATTTTGCATTATGGTGGATACCAATTACCAGTTCTTTCACCCTACAACGGTTCTCCCAGAACCAATGAACACTGCATGTTGAGGACATACCTGAAGCATGTTAAGAGTACAGGCTCTAGGGCAAGGCGTCCACTCTTACGATTGAAAGCAGGATTGGTTTGTGCATTACTCACAAACACGTTAAGAGAAAGGTAGAAACAAACAGCAATGAAAGAACGTCCCACGCATGAGCAGAAAGGTCACGGTGACAGCAGCGGTGCAGGGAGGGTCACGTTCCATGCTACCACAGGCAATACTCCCAGCAGAGCGCACTCACCCCTCACCCCAGCACTTACCAGTTGGTCAGGTCCAGGAAGAAGGCGCAGCCGGCCGGGTTGAGCTGGAAGCCGAGCAACCGCTGAAACTCGGAGATGAGCACGTCCTTGTCCGTGGTGCCCAGGCAGCTGAACTTCTGCATCAGCTCGGGGTCCAGGTCCACGTCCATACCCTCCATGGCAGAGCGTCCTGTCCACACGGACTAAGACCCGTTCTCACAGCGAGAGATCACTCACATCAACCTGCTTCACGACTACCGCTAAGGCGGACACTGGGTGTCCCACTCACGGTCTGCACCGGCCTGCTCCAGCCAGTCCCAGCAGACAGACGGTGTCCCTCTGCCGCTCAAGAGCCCCAGCACTGCTGTCCTTCCAGGACGGTGACCTCTGACCTCAAGGCGGTGACCTCTGACCGAGGGGCTTCTTGGAGGGTTTTGAGGATTCACGAGTCCAAATGTCACGGTACCCGGGCCCGTTACCCAAGGACCCGGTCTCCGGCTCCGCAGCTGGCCGCTCGGGGCCTCCCCGCTTCCTGAGCGCCACACGTCATGACGTCACCAGACAAGCAAACGGAGACACGTCTTCGAGAGCTCCTCCCACAACGACTCCCGAATGCCCCTACAACCGCGTGCGCGCTCCTCATAACCGTACCACAGAGCGCCGGAAGTGTCAGCCTTGCAGAAGGAAACGCCAGCACGCGCCGAGAATATAAAATGTGGAAGAGACGCCCGTGCCCTTAACAAAGAGGGAGGTTTCGCCTTCACTGCTCTCTGTGACGTAATTTCCGCTCGACTACAGCGCCGGCCGTTTGGTTGCGCGTCGTTTCCGCCTGAGACAAAGGTGACGGTTCCGCCATCGACATCATGCCCAAGTAAGTGCAGGCTTTGTAGGTAGTACATGGTGTACTCTGGGGGGTGCAGGAGCTTCTCACATGTTTGACTGTGTGCTGGCTTTTTACAAGTGAAAGCTTATTAGGGTGTGCTAATCACTCGTGTTACTACAGGAAGCCATGCTGCAGCACACGAAGCTAGCTGAAGCTCCAGGGCCAGTCCCATAGGCATTTGTCTTATCACAGGGTTTAGAGTCTTTTGTTTGTTACGTACTGTATACATTGGTCCATAATTGGTGCGGGCTGTGGCTTAGCACTGAAATGGCATGGAAGTGACTTTCTGGTGCAAGCTGTACCATGCGAGCTTTGAATAGAGCAGGGGTGGGCAATTCTCCCATAGGGCCACATGAGAAATTGGAAATGGTTTTAGAGGGCCAGACTAATATATTTACCACAGTTTTACCCACTACCTATATACTATAGAGCTCTTATAAATCGACTTGAGGCCTTAACAACTGGCTTAATGGGGGTTAGGGCTCCCGCCCGGCAGGCGGGTGTAGAGGCAGCGCTCCCGCCCGGCAGGCGGGTGTAGAGGCAGCGCTCCCGCCCGGCAGGCGGGTGTAGAGGCAGCGCTCCCGCCCGGCAGGCGGGTGTCGAGGCAGCGCTCCCGCCCGGCAGGCGGGTGTAGAGGCAGGGCTCCCGCCCGGCAGGCGGGTGTAGAGGCAGGGCTCCCCCCGGCAGGCGGGTGTAGAGGCAGGGCTCCCGCCCGGCAGTAAGAGAGGGCTAATTAAAAATACAAAAAGCGAACAGTACTCCTCTTCAACTTGGGACCTTAACAGTTGGAGGATGGTGGGCCGGTCATGGCCAGTTAGAGGGCCGAATGTGGCCTGCGGGCCGTACGCTGCCCAGGTCTGGAATCTCAGAGCATCAGTGGGTCCATATCTTTTATTAACCTGGTGGTAACAGACCACACAACCTGGAGGCCTGTTGTCAAAGGGTTACATCTGTCTATTATTTACTTACTATAGAGTTGTTTTGTCATGGTGACTTTATGGCCATGTCCCCACGGTAGATGGCAAATACCGATTGGATTATCCAACCGGTATTTGCACTGTTTTGCGGCCGTGCTGTTTGCGGAGAAAAGCCCTCCCCCTTCGCATTGACAGGTTCATATTCCACCCAAAAACCGGGAGGAAGAATGAACATGTTCAATCTTTTTGGACCGCCGGCAGTGTAAAAAAAAAAAAACGTCCGGCGGAAAATCCGTGCAGTAGGGGTCGCTGCATGGATTTTCCATAGAGGCCCATTCTAGGGGTTGAGTCAGTTTACAGATGGTTTTCAAAACCGAAAACAGTCTGTAAAACTGTCCAAAAACCCTTGCCAGGAGGACAAGCCCTATGGGTATGTTCACATGGCGTAATTGCACTTCCATACGCCCGACATGCACGCCACAATTGCGGTAATTCATAGCTCTCATAGAGAACTATGAATTGTCTCGTCCCCCAGCATACAATACAATCGTATTGTACACCAGGAGAGAAGTGACAGGTCACTTCCACGCGCCACTGATGGTGAAAGTGAATGGGCAGCACGTACTTCTAAAACACACCTCTTATTGCGGCACGTACAGTACATACACTATCTGTTTGCTAGTGACCCGACACAACCGTAGGTTGCGAATCAGATATTTCTACAGTGCCAGAGGGTTGCTTATATGTATGTAATTGGTGTCTTGTTTCTTTCAATACAGGTTTTACTGTGATTACTGTGATACTTACCTCACTCATGATTCAGTAAGTTGAATTTCACTGTTACATCTACAACTTTAACTATTGCTGATATGTTTACGTTTAACTTGGCTTCAACAAAGGAAAGAAAGCCTCTTCAAGATTCAGTTAAAAATTCTGAAGAATGTAAAACCCATCTGGTAAACTGAAGTGTCCCAACTCCATAGAGACCATAGTTATGGGGTCTACACACCTTTTGGCAGGACAACCATTGTGTTTGTACAGGAATGTTCCAACTCTGCTTCGTCGGGAGATATTGGGGAAAGAAGGATCAGGTGTGTTTAATTTCAGCATACGCAGACCTTTGTTTGCTCAGGAGATAAGTCGCTGTCTGAGGAATCTGGAAGCGACTTATTCCCCTTTCTCATTGGAAGCGCATGCAGTTATCTAAAGAGGAACGGTTTTCTTGATGGATCGGCTAATGAATGTCAGTGGGCACTTTTACATGTGTATGTCAGCAAATTTTGTTGGCACATAGGTCTAACACCTACAGATGTGACGTGAACCTAGGCTAATGTAGCTAGTTCTGATGAACAATGTCTTTTGTTACTAAAATTAGAATAGCATGTCCCACTTGGCTTAAAGGGGTTTTACAACAAAATAATACAGTGGGGAGAGTAAGTATTTGATACACTGGCGATTTTCTTCCCACCTACAAAGAATGGAGAGGTCTATAATTTTTATCCTAGGTACACTTCAACTGTGAGACAGAATCTAAAAAATCCAGAAAATCCCATTGTATGATTCTTAAATAAATTTATATTTTATTGCATCAAATACTTATTTCATGCAATACAAAAACAGAACTTAATATTTGGTACAGAAACCTTTGTTTGCAATTACAGAGGTCAGACGTTTCCTGTAGTTCTTGACCAAGTTTGCACACACGCAGCAGGGACTTTGGCCCATGTCTCCATACAGATCTTCTCCAGATCTTTCAGGTTGTGGGACTGACTCAGGGCTACATCAAGTTTCAGCTCCCTCCAAAGATTTTCAATTGGGTTCAGGTCTGGAAACTGGCTAGGCCACTCCAGGACCTTGAAATGCTTTTTACAGGCTCGCTCATTAGTTGCCCTGGCTGTGTTTCGGGTCATTGTCCTGCTGGAACACCAAGCCACAACCTATCTTCAAGCTTTTTACTGAGGGAAGGAGGTTGTTGGCCAAAATCTCACAACACATGGTCCCATCCATCCTACCTTGAATAGGGTGCAATGGTCCTTTCCACTATGCAGAAAAGCACCCCAAAATTATGATGTTTCCGCCCCATGCTTCATGGTTGGGATTGTGTTCTTGGGGTAGTACTCGTCCTTCTTCCTCCAAACATGGCGAGCGGAGTTGATACCAAAAATTCTATTTTGGGCTCATCTGACCACATGACCTTCTCCCATGCCTCCTCTGGATCATCCAGATAGTCATTGGCGAACTTCAAACGGGCCTAGACATGTGCTGGCCTGAGCAGGGGGACCTTTGTGTCCTGCAGGATTTTAATCCATGACGGCATAGTGTGTTGCTAACGGTAATCTGTGAGGCTGTGTTCCCAGCTCTATTCAGGTCATTGACAAGGTCCACCTGTGTAGTTCTGGGCTGATTCCTGACCTTTCTCAAAATCATCCTTTACCAGGCGAGATCCCACGACTGAGGAAGACTGACAGTCATCTTGTGTTTCTTATATTTTCTAATAATTGCACAAATAGTTGTTGTCTTCTTGCCAAGCTGCTTGCCTATTGTCCTGTAGTCCATCCCAGCCTTGTGCAGGTCTACAGTTTTGTCCCTGATGTCCTTAGACAGCTCTTTGGTCTTGCTCATGGTGGACAGGTTGGAGTGTGATTGTGTGAACAGGTGTCTTCTAAACAGGTAACAAGTTCCAACATGTGCAATCAATGCAAGCAATAAGTGCAGAGTACGAGGACTTCTGGAAGAAAAACTAACAAGTCTGTGAGAGCCAGAATCCTTGCTGGTTAGTAGGTGATCAAATACTTGTATCATGCAAATTATTTATTTAAGAATCCTACAATGTGTTTTTTTTTTTTTTTTTTTTTTTTTTTTTTTAATTCTGTCTCTACCAGTGTACAGTGGAGGAAATAATTCCTTGCTGATTGTTCATGTCTTTGTCAGTGGGCAAATTTACACAGTTTATAATTTTAAGGGTAGGTTAATTTTTACATTGAGAAAGAATATCAAAAATCCAGAAAATCATATCGTATAAATTTTATGAATTTATTTGCATTTTGCTGAGAGAAATTATTTGATCCCTCTGGCAAACAAAACTTAAAGGGCGTTTCTTACTACAATGATCATATCTCAGATTATGGGGACAGTAAAAAATAAGCGCTTTTGTAATTGGGTTGCATTACTTAAGTCACTTAGTATAGTAGATATGAGCTTTTCTGTGCATCTGTTTTCTATTTCTACTGCTGCTAGTCAGGACACTCTCTCCCTTTTCTGTGATTGGCTAGTCGGGACGCGTCTCAGGACGGATTCGGCCCCCTGCGCTGTGATTGGCTGCCTGCACACTGTTAACTCTCCTCTGAGCTGTTAAAACCAAAATAAAAACCAGCTATGAGAGAGGGCTGCTGTCTGTATACTCATCTCTTAGCTCTAAGGTGAATGATCTGAGTAATTACTGACTGTTTAACTTGTAGATCCCCTCATATAACAGTCACACAGTCTCCTGCCTGATAACAGAGGGGGCGGGGGGCAGTGTCCATTCCTCACATGTGTTTCATCAGTTCAGGCTCTGTGTATAACTGGTTATAGCACAGCAAGGAACTTGTGGAGCCTGGAGATGAAGGCTCTGCAGACACAAGAGAACACTGCAGGAGGCTCCAGATCTGTTCTGTCCAGGCAACATTCCCCTTCTACTGCAAATACAGAACGATGATGTCACAGCTCTTCAGTGAGGAGATACACGCCTGCTGAGAGGAGAGAATCGCCCCTGGATTTTAAATTCAATCTCCTAGAATTAGCTGAAGCGCACGAACACTTCAACCGATAAAACCCCTTTAATACTTGGTGGCAAAACCCTTGTTGGCAAGCACAGCAGTCCCAGCCACAACCCATTTTCAATGTCCTGGCGGCGGTAAGGAGGTTGTCACTCAGGATTTCACGGCACATGGCTCCATCCATTCTCTCATTGATGCGGTGAAGTAGTCCTGTGGCCTTAGCAGAGAAACCTCCCCAAAACATAATGTTTCCACCTCCATACTTGACAGTGGGGACGGTGTTCTTTGGGTCATAGGCAGCAGTTCTCTTGCTCCAAACATGGTAAGTTGTGTTAATGCCAAAGAGCTAAATTTTTGTCTCATCTGACCACAGCACCTTCTCCCAATCACTCTCGGAATCATCCAGGTGTATATTGGCAAACTTCAGACGGGCCTGCACATGTGCCTTCTTGAGCAGGGGGACCTTGCGGGCACTGCAGGATTTTAAACCATTACAATGGTTTTCTTGGTGACTGGTCCCAGATGCCTTGAGATAATTAACAAGTTCCCCCCCGTGTAGTTTTAGGCTGATCTCTCAACTTTCTCATGATCAAGGATACCCCATGAGGTGAGATTTTGTATTTGTTCCATTTTCTTACTACTTCATTAACAGTTGTCTCCTCACCCAGTGTCTTACTTATGGTTTTGTAGCCCATTCCAGCTTTGCGAAAAGTCTGTGATCTTGTCCCTGACATCCTTAGAAAGCGCTTTGGTCTTGCCCATGTTGTAGAGGTTAGTGTGACTAATTGAGTTTGTGGACAGGAGTCTTTTATAAAGTTGACTATTTAAGACAGCGGTCTTTAATGTAGGTAAGTTGATTAGGAGCGTCTAACTGGTCTGTAGGAGCCAGAACTCTTTATGGTTGGTAGGGGATCAAATACTTATTTCTCACTGCAAAATGCAAATGTATGTAATTTATACAATGTGATTTTCTGGATTTTATTTTGGATATTCTATCTCTTAATGTTAAAATTAACCTACCCTTAAAATTATAGACTGTTCATGTCTGTCAGTGGACAAACTTACGCAATCAGCAAAGAATCAAATAATTATTTCCTTCACTATATATGGTATCAATTACAGACCTCTCCATTCTTTGTAGATGGGAAAACCTGCAAAATCACCAGTGTATCAAATACTTATTTTCCCCACTGTATTACTTTATGGTAAAACCCCTTTAAGCCAAGTTATACATGTTGATCTATTTTTAGTAACAAAAGACGCTGTTCATCAGAACTGGTTTCGTTAGCCTATATTCACACTGCTGCACAGGCTGGCTTTCGGCTAGCTGCGAGCAGATTATGAATGAGGACTGCAGCGCTTATAGACAGTCTATTCACTTCTACAGGCGTTCTGAATATATATATTATACAAGTTAGTGTCCTCGGCTCTATTCAGGAGCTCCCATAGAAGTAAATGTGGAGGACGGCCACAAGCCCTGCCCTTCTTGGTGGTCATGCACGGTCTGCTAGCTGAGAGCCGACCTGTTCAGTGCAGATTACTTCATGGTAAAACCCCTTCAACCGCTTCCTGACAGACGGTCATAATATGGCTCTAAACTTTTTCCATCCTTGCCTTCTGAAAGCCATAACTTATTTTTCCATCTACATAGATGTATGAGGGCTTTTACTTTGTGAGACGAAATGTACTTTCTAATGCTGTTATTCATATTACCATAGAATATACTGGGGAACTGCAAAAAAAAATCGAAGTGTGCGACCAATAACTTTTTTTGTACTAACACCTACAACATGAGTTGGGCATTTTTTGCGGGCTGAAGTGTACTTTTTATTGCTAGCAGTTTGGAATGCACGTGACTTTTTTATCACTTTTATTCCTATTTTTATAAGATGTGAAATGACCAAAAAAAAGTTTGGAAATTTTTTTTCTTCTACGTTCAGCGTTCAGGATAAATGTTGTTATATTTTAATCGGTCTTTTTTGGACGCAGCGATACCAAATGTGTAACTTATTAATACTTTATTTTTTTTATACTTTAAAACTTTAACTTTGAGTCCCCCCTAGGGCGTTTTACCACTAGGGGGGCACAATCATTTATACACCCTAATGCATTAGGTTGTACAAAGATGGCGGTTTCCCCACTTCCTGCCTGGGGCCTGAAGTGGGGAAATTCAAAACATGGCAGCGATGGAAGCCTTCAGAAGGCTTCCCACTGCCATGTTAGGTGATCAGGACTCAGCGATTTCACCGCTGATGTCCCGATCGCAGTGAGGAACCCTGTGAAGAGTTAGGCCTCGTTCACACGGCTTATTTGTCCGCGGATTGGCGCCGTACTCCGCGCCGGATTTGCGCTGCAGTACGGCGCCAATCCGTCGAGTAATTACAGTAATCCACTGCTCTCATAGAGAACAGTGGATTCCGTCGCTCCTCCCCGCTCGGCGAATCCGCCGCGGGGGGAGAAAGTGACATACACATTATTTACGCGCCGTAAATAATGTGTCTATGGGTCCGGCTATGTCTGTAAGGGGTTAATGGCTGTGAAGAATCATCTCAAAGCCCTCTGTCAAGATAGATTCAATGGAGTAGGTCAGGTGATTGCTGTTTGTCATTCAGCCAAGGAAGGCTCTAATCCTACAAAATCATGAGCTCACTAGACCCAAAGAATAGATTAGTGTAATACAGTGAAGGAAATAATAATTTCATCCCTTGCTGATTGTGTAAGTTTGCCCACTGACACAGACCTGAACTGTCTATAATTTTAAGGATTGGTTAATTTTAACATTGAGCTATAGAATATCCAAAATAAAATCCAAATTTGCATTTTACTGAGAGAAATAAGTATTTAATCCCCTACCAACCATTAAGAGTTCTGTCTCGTGACACATTGTGCTTTCAGTTAGTAAGAAATTTTGGTCCATACAATCCTTGATTATTTGTGAAAAATATCAAAATATCATGAAAATTTGGAAAAATTAGCAATTTTCAAAGCTCAAAAATGTCTCCGTGTAAGACAGTATTCCACTCAAAATAGCTTATAACTAGCATCTACCATATGTCTACTGTAGGTTGAAATCCTTTTTTAAATGTTTTTTTTTTTTTTTAACCACATTAGGGGGCTTAGAAATTTAGTAGTCATTTTTCACATTTTCAAGAAAATTAGCAAAGATTTTTTTTTTTTTTTAGCGACCAGTCCAATTCTGATGTGGCTTTAAGGGGTCTGTGTTAGCCCTATAAATGACCCCACCTAAGAAACTAGTATTTCAAAAAGTATTTAAGTTTATTACCAATTTAGGAATTTCACAGAAATTAAAGCAAAGTGGAGGTGAAATTTTACTTTTTTGCAGATTTTTTTTTTTTTTATCCATTATTCACTGGAATCCGGTAGATGTGACCAGGCAAATGCAACTCAAAATGAATTCCCCAGATTCTCGTTTTCAGAGATATCCCATATGTGGGCCTAGTGCGCTATTTGGCTCAACCACAAGCCCCAGAATAGGAGGAGCACCTACTGGACTCTGGGGTAGTATTTTCATTACGGTTTCTTTTGTTTTAGGCGCAATTTCAGGTTTGCAGACACCCCAAGGTGCTGAAAAACCCCATATTGGAAACTACCCACCTTAAGGAATATATACAGGGGTGCAGGGAGTATATCGACCCCACAGATGTTTCACACATTTTCTTTAGTGTTCAGCTCTGAAATTTTTTTTTTCCCAACTATCAATTTTAGCTGAAAATTGCTTATTTTTTACATGGAATCTTAGAAAAAAATCCCTCTTCCCCCCCCCCCCCAAATTGTGTTACGCAATTTCTTTAAAGTTCGGCAATACCCTATATGTGGGTGTAATCTGCTGTTTGGGTGCTTGGCAGGGTATACAAGGGAGGGAGCGCTATTTGGCTTTTTGGGACGCAGATTTTGGTGGGGCCATGTCGCATTTGCAAAGCCCCCAAAGTAGCAGAACAGGTGAAACCTTCCACAAGTCACCCCATTTTGGATTAAACACCCCTCATGGATCTCATCTACGGGTGTATTGTGCATTTTGGGTGCACAGGTGTTCAGTAGTTTTTTTAGCATTGGGCCTGGGGGGTGGGGATGCAGTTCCTCCATTGTTTTTTGGGTTTCGTTTTTAGTGTTCACCGTACGGGATAAATTATAGGACAACTTTAATATGCGTGTTGGTACAGTTGCAGGGATATATATATATTTTATACAGGTTTTTTTTTGTTTTATTACTTGTGATCGCGCAAGATCGCCATGACGTACCCATATATCAAATTGCGGGAACCCCTACCCGACGTTGACGTATGGGTACGTCAAATGTCAATAAGGGGTTAAAATCCTGCAGTGCCCACAAGGTCACCTTGCTCAAGAAAGCACATGTGCAGGCCCGTCTGAAGTTTGCCAGTTAACACCTGGATGGTTGTGAGTGATTGGGAGAAGGTGATGTGGCCAGATGAGACAAATTGAACTCTTTGGCATAAACTCAACTCGCCATGTTTGGATGAAGAGAAATTCTGCCTATGACCCAATGAACACCGTCCCCACTGTCAAGCATGGAGGTGGAAACATTGTTTTGGGGGTGTTTCTCTGCTAAGGGCACAGGACTACTTCACCGTATCAATGGGAGCATGGATGGAGCCACGACAACCTCCCTCCCTCCGCCAGGACATTAAAAATGGATGGGTCTTCCAGCAAGACAATTACCAAAAACATACAGCCAAGGCAACAAAGAAGTGGCTCAAAAAGAAGCACATTAAGGTTATGGAGTGGCCTAGCCAGTCTCCAGACCTTAATCCCATAAAAAGCTTATGGAGGGAGTTGAAGTTCCGAGTTGCCAAGTGACCGCCTTAAAAAGGTAATGGTTTAGAGATGATCTTAAAAGAGGAGTGGACCAAAATTCCTCCTGACATGTGCGAACCTCATAATCAACTACAAAAAATGTCTGACTGCTGTGCTTGCCAATAAGGGTTTTGCCACCAAGTATTAAGCCTTATTTGCCAGAGGGATCAAATACTTTTTTCTCACTGCAAAATGCTAATTTTATATAATTTAAACAATGTGATTTTCTGCATTTTATTTTTGATATGCCATCTCTCAATGATAAAACTAACCTAACCTTAAAATTAGACTGTTCAGGTCTGTGTAATTTTGCCCAGTGACAAAATCGGCAAGGGATCATTAATTATTTCCTTCCCTGTATATAAGAAATAAACATACTAAATAAATTAGTCAAAATTATTTTTTGAGGAAAATAATCCAATATTGCATATTTTTGAGTGGAAAAAGTATGTGAAACTTAAGGACTAGCAGATAATTTTAAAGTTGAATCAGTCGGGTGTATTCAGCCAGTGGGATGACGATCGTGATCTAAACATTACCTGTTTGTGGGCAGCATGTTTGCTCAGTAGTTAGCACTGTTGCTTTGCAGTGCTAGGTATCCTGGGTTCAAATCCCACCAACAATGTCTACAAGGAGTTTGTATGTTCTCCCTATTTTTGCATGGGTTTCCCCACACACTCTGAAAGAAGTACAGGTAGGTTAATCTGGAATTTAAACTCTAATCCTCAATGGGAACAGGGAGCAATGTGAGTAATTACCATGTCATAATGGTGCTATGAAAAAGACAATGTATCACAACACAAAGGAAATTTCTAAAGACCTCAAAAGTAGGGTCTCAACTACTCATCAAAGTTTTAGAAATACGGCTAGTGTAGGTTTGAAAGCCAATAATCATTCCTTTTTGCAACTATTAATAAATCACCCCTTTAACTTATAACAACATGAAAAAGATCTGTGTGCAGAGCGCCTCCCACACAACACCTATACATATCGAACCTGCTCGAAACAAGTAACTTTGAGTTAGACAACATTGAAAGCAGGAAGTGTTCATAATGTGACTCGACTGAGTGTGTAATAAAAACAAAAATTATGTATAATATCCTATATCTTATGACCACTTGATGTTGGCGACACATAGCTCGTGAAGATAGACGTGTCTTGAGCTGGCTAAGTGGATATATAAGATGTGGGGTATTGAAGCAGACGGAGTTGCATCACTAGAAAAGGCATGAATTTTCATCATAGTGATGGTTCAATTCAGAAACTAATTGGTAAAGCATAATTGACTGGATGGACATCGGCATGTTAGGCAAGAAACCTCAAAAAAAACAAACACCCTGCAATTATTGTTGGAAGAACGCAAGCTGCTGCTGATGAGGTTCCGGTCCCTTTTTATTTTTTTTTTTTTTCGTGGCGTTCCCTGGATCCACTCATCCATGTGATTAGGCACCCACAGTGAATTTGGATCTAAATTCATGTGCGCAGATCATGTACACCCATACAGGTTGATTCTTACCTTGGGCAGTTGAGATCTTACTGGAAGGCAATGTGACCTGTCACATAGCTAAAAATCTCCAAAATAGATTGAAAGAGTATGTCGAAGATTTGCAAGTTCCCCTGCCTTTAACCCAAATGAACATCTCTGAGACCACTTAACTTTTCATGTTTGCTCTGTGGATTCTCCACCACACACCCTCCATTAGCTGTCAACATGTCTCTGATAAGCCACTAGGACTTGACTGAGTTAACATGGTGGTTACTCTTGCTATTAGCTGGTGATCATAATCTGGGCTGTGGAGTCGGTAAGCCAAAGCTCCAACTCCCACTCCCTCATACATGGTGCATATTTAAAGGGGTTTTATCGTTTGAAGCTTTAGTACACTTGAGCAAAATCTATCAGTTTCAAATACAGGGGCGTGTCTCTCCTCACTGAAGAGTTGTGACATCATTCTGTGTGCAGGTGAAGGGAGAGGTTAGTTCTGCAGACCTCCTGCTATGCTTCTGGCTGGAGTTCTCATGCTTCTGGTTCAGAGTTCTCATGTGTCATGGTGGCAGATAAGATGGGTAAGATGCTTGTCTATAAAATGTAAGCCTCATGTACAGAGCTGTAGTGGATGATATAGAGCCTGACAATCAAAAGAGCAAAACATTGTTACCATTTTCCTTGTCATTGTATGTTCTACCTGAATAGCTTGATTGTATCAGAAGGTGAAGAGCCTGATACCGTTTTACTACAGTAAAGTTATCACTTAAACATGTGCCATGTATTAGGGAGTCAGGGAAATTGAGAAGTCGGAGCTTTGGCTTACCGTCTCCACAGCCCTGGTTTTAAAGGGCCGTTATTTGTACCACCCATAAGTGTTGAGGGAGTGCCTGTTAAGAATAAGGTTCCCTTCACACGTGTTGGATGTTCTGTTTTAGAACCTGTCGTAAATTCTATCGGGAATAGCATAGCAAAATGTTCAGTTGCACCTCGGCAATGGAGGTTCTAAAAGGAACTTCCAAAGATGTTCCATAGTTTAAGGCTGAAAAAAGACAAGACGTCCATACAGTACAGCCTATTTTGCTACAGTGTTGCTCCAGAGGAAGGCAAAAAACCCCAATGAGGTAGAAGCCAATTGTCCTTATTTTAGGGAAAAAATTCCTTCCCCACTCCAATCAGGCAATCGGAAAAATCCCTGGATCAAGGACCCTTCTCCAGAATCCTAGTCACTATAACTTGTTATATTATTACACTCCAGAAATGCATCCAAGCCCTTTTTGAACTCTGTTATTGAATTCACCATGACCAGTTCCTCTGGCAGAGAGTTCCACAGTCTCACTGCTCTAACAGTAAAGAATCCCTTTCTATGTTTATGTATAAACTTTCGTTCCTCAAGACGTAGAGAATGTCCCCTTGTTCTTGATACGGTCCTGGGTATAAATAAATCTTGGGAGAGATCTCTATATTGGCCTTTGATGTATTTAAACATATTTATTATGTCCCCCGAAGCAGTCTTTTCTCTAAACTAAATAACTCCAATCTTGCTAATCTTTCTGGGTATTGCAGTCCCCCCCCCAGTCCTTTTATTATTTTTGTTGCCCGCCTTTGTACCTGTTCAAGCTCTATAGTGTCTTTCTTGTACACTGGTGCCCATAACTATTATTTATTTTAAAGCGCCATTGATTCCAGGGCGCTGTACATTCGAGGGGGTTACATACATTACATAAGTCAAACGAGTACAGTGATAAGGGATAATGACAATTGGCATGACAGAGGGAGAGAGGACCCTACCTGCGAGGGCTTACAATCTACAACTGTACACAATATTCCATGTGTGGTCTAAACAGTGACTTATATAATGGGAGAATAATGTTCTCATCATCGTCTATGCCCCTTTTTTTTCTTATTCAAAATTGTTTGAGTAAACAGTAGATAACATAAGGCACAGCAGTAAAATTTTCAATAGCGACATCCATCACAATATTCAAGTATAATCTGTACACGTCAGGAAGGAGGCATGGTGCACAAGGAATAAACATTTTCTTCTTTTACAACATATGCTTTATGCCTGCTTTAGCAAGATCAGAAATAATAAAGAAATACAGTGTTGTCCTATCATTTAAACACCAGAGACAGATTATGATATCCAGAGCTTGAAAGCCTGACATAGGATCTGGGCATCCATCCCGTGTGTTCAGCAACATGGCCAATCTGGACCTCGGAACTTTCAACCAAATTGTTTAACAATCTAACTCGTTGAACGAAACCAGCGAACTAGTGCCAGTCATAGGAGGGAGCGGTGGGTCAGTATGAGAATCGATCTACAGAAAGAGGGGGTGAGCTAGATACGTCCCCGAGCGGTTTCCACCTCTAAACCTTATACGGACGCTCTTAGAGCCAGTCTGTCCTCTTGACCGACAAGCAAGACCCTAGATTACTCTAGGTGTCAAGAAGCCTAATATATTCCGGCGAGCCACAGAACTCCGTCCAAGATGACCAGGTGGCCAAGTATTTCCCCATAGATTGGTTGTGATCTGCGCGTATCTCTTCCATTTGTTGGATATTAAGCTCCTTGAGCCAGGCCGACATTGAGGGTACTTCCATAGATCTCCATAATCTCGGAATCAAGGCCTTGACTGCACAGAGCATGAATATAATAATGTGACCCTTAAGTGTAGATAATGGCAGTGGGAGAATCGATAGAGAGACCGCACGTGGGCCATTCGGTATCCTAATCTGTCACCAACTCGATGACCTTTATTACCTTATCCCAACAGACTCATATCACGAGACATGACCACCATATGTGGGACATGTTCCCCGCTTCCACTCCGCACCTCCAGCAGACATTGGAAACCTGGGGGTAAATCGCGTGCAAGAGTGTGGGTACCCTGTACCAGCGAGAGAGTACCTGTATCCTACAGGACACAATCGATTTATATGCCAGCAGATTTGCCTTTTGCCACTCTTCCTCCGAGATAGTCTCCGCCTCCCACCTAGATTGGTATGCAGGCCCAGTAACATACATGGCTGAAATGAGAAGCCCATATATTTTGGAAATCAAATGCCCTTCCTGGGCTCCATTCACGCACATGGACTCCAGGGAGGTTAGAGGCCTGTGAAAGTTCAGTTTCGCTTTGTTGAGGGCGTAATAGTGTGCTATTTGTAAGTACCGAAACCAGTTTAGCGGCAGATATGGAAAGTTTCTCTTAATCTCTGCCATAGTCTGCATTCCCTGGGGAGCAAGCACATCTGTGAACAGCAGTGACCTCTGACCCTGCTCCTGCAATATTGTGAGAGGGGGGCAATTTAGTTCCAATGAGGGATTCCCTGTTATCGGGGTCAGTGGGCCACCAGGGGGGAGAAGGCCTCCCTTTGTGCCATATGTGCGCCAAGTCTGAATGGTGTGTCTCGTCACCCAGGGAAGCCCTTGTACACGACAAGTCGACGGTACAGATGGGGGCAGCCAGGGCAGATTGGAAAGCGGGGCCTTATATATTTTCTCTTCTAATTGTACCCATAGTTTCCTAGAGTGATGCTGATATAAATCCACGAACCGCACTGCAACTGCCGCTAAATAATAAGCCTTGATGTCGGGCAGGGCCAGCCCCCCTTCCTGTCGTTCTCTAGTGAGAACAGATTTGGCGATTCTCGCCTTTCTACCACCCCACACAAAGTGTCTAATGTGTTTATCAAGGCGTTGAAAGAAAGCTTTGGGTAGCAGACATGGAATTGTCTGTAGAAGATATAGTATACGAGGTAATATATTCATTTTTATTATATGGATTCTGCCTAGCCAGGAAAACTCTTTAACATGCCATCTCTTCAAATCCGCCAAGATTATATTTATGAGTGGGGTGAAATTAAGTTCTATCAGGTCATCTGGGTCGGGGGGAATATAAATTCCCAGGTACTTGAAGGCTCGTTCTGCCCACACAAAGGGGAACCCCTTTTTTAGAAGGGATATAGTCGGTGTTTCCAAGTTTATACCCATTGCCGTTGATTTTGCAAAGTTGATTTTAAAATTGGTTAGGGCACCAAACCGTTTCAGCGAGGACATAACACTAGGCAGAGAGGTGAGAGGTTGGGAGATATAGAGCAATAGGTCGTCAGCATAAGCAGCACATTTATACTGACTGTCTCCTATATTAATCCCTTGAATATCTGGATTATTCCTGAGATCTCTCAGTAGGTGCTCCATCACTATCACATACAAGATGGGAGAGAGAGGGCAGCCCTGCCTGGTGCCATTGCGAATCACCACCGGGGAGGATAGAGTGCCATTAATTCGTATTTGCGCACTGGGGTTCTGGTATAGGGTCATGACCCTTCGTATCATAAGCGGACCCAGCCCTATCTTTTTCAATGCTGTTTGGAAGATAGACCAGTCCACCCTATCGAATGCTTTCTCTGCGTCTAAAGAAAGCAGTAGACCGGGCTTCTTACTCTCCTTCATTCTCTGTATGATAGATATCGTTTTTAAGGTGTTATCTCGTGCTTCACGAGTTGGTACGAATCCTACTTGATCTAGGCCAATAAGATCCTGTAGGATAGAGTTAAATCTGAAGGCTATGAGTTTAGCAAATAGCTTCGCATCCGTATTTAGCAACAAGATTGGTCTATAATTGTTACATACAAGCGGATCCTTTCCCTCTTTCGGTATCACAGTAATATATGCTAACAGAAAGTGTGGTGAGGGATTATCATAAAAGGATGATGCATTAAAGGCCTCTAACATGGGACCGATTAGTTCTTCCTTCAGAATTTTATAAAATTTTGTGGTGTAACCATCAGGCCCTGGGCTCTTGCCCGTAGGCAACGACGTGATGGCAGCATTCAATTCCTCCGTGGTGAAGGGGGCCTCCAGTAGAGCTAATCTGTCTGTGTCGAGTATGGGGGGGGCTGGGCTGTTGAGGTACTCCTCTCACTGTCCGTGCGTTGTGGTTAAATGTGGTTTGGGGAGGCTATATAATTCCTGATAGAATGTGCGGAACGTCTCCAGAATCTCTTCAGTCAAATGCACCACCTTCCCCTTCTTAGTTTTAATGGATGCCACAAATAAGGACGCCCGCTTGTCCCTCAGTGCCCGTGCCAGCATTCTGCTTGGCTTGTTGCTCCATTCATAAAAAGAATGGGCACAGAGCTGTCTATACCTCTTATTTTTTCTGTCCAGCACTTTGCGCACCTCATGCTTAGTCTGCGTCAACTCCCTGTAAATGGCGTCGTCCCCACTCCTCTTATGCTCCATTTCCAAAGAATGCAGTTGATCGAGCAGTTCATTCAGGTGAGCTGTCGCTTCCCGTTTTATTCTCGATCCATGTTTTATTAGCACTCCTCGGAGCACGCATTTTAATGCCTCCCACTTAAGGTGAGGAGGCGTATCATCAGAGGCATGATCTTCCACAAAGTGGCGGACAGATTGTTTCAGCTCAGCCAGACACAGGGGATCGTTGAGCAACGTTTCATTTAATTTCCAGGAGAAAGACTTTCTAGAGGTATTCGGCACATGCATCAGGCAATGGACAGGGGCATGATCTGAATGCAAGATATCATCAATGTGGGTTTTTGTGATCCGGGAAAGCAGGGAGTGTTGCACAAGCACATAGTCTATACGGCTGTACGTTTTATGGGGAGGAGAATAAAATGTGTAGTCCCTCTCATCAGGGTGCATAATGCGCCAGGCATCACTTAACTGCATGTCATGTAACATCTTTCTCATCCTGTTTAGTTTACTTAAAGGGATGCTGGAGTGACCCGAGGAGGTATCTATAGTTGGTTGAAGGGCCACATTAAAATCGCCACATAAGATTATCTCCCACTGGGCAAACAAGAGTCAGATCATCTAGTACCTTTGAGAGAAATGACTGTTGTCCCTGGTTTGGGGAGTAAAAGTTAGCAATTGTGTAGGGGGTGCCCTGGATGCTGCACCGGGCAAACAGGTATCTAGCACCTGGATCTCGTTTAACGTCATGGAGCTGATACGGGAGAGATTTATGGAAAAGGATCGCTACCCCTTTCATTTTGGAGTCCGGGCTGCTACAATGGCACTAGGCAGGGTAAAATCTGTTTTTTTAGAACCGGTAGATGTCTCTCGCTGAAATGGGTTTCCTGCAGACATAGTATATGTCGTCCATATGGTCAATCAAATTTTGATGAAGGGTTTTTTGAGCATCCATCGACGCTTGCATGGTGGTCAATGTGCGCTGTACTTGCTCATGTTGCTCCTCCAATGCTTTGACTTTATGCTTTAGCAAGGAGACGTCAGTTTTAACTGGTTGTAGCTCACTTCGCCATGTGGTTTTGAGATCTTGGGCTAGCGCCGATAAATCGCTCTTGCTAGGTATCAAGGAGAGGAGAGCTTGCAGTTCAGGGTGTCCCTGTAGCACATGCAGCGCTTCTGCCTTCGGGATGCGCAAATTGAGACTCTTGTTGTTGGGCTGAGTATGGAAGAGAAGTGGTCTTGGCAGTTATGCCTGAAGGCAATATGTGGTCAATGTCCGGTGAGCACTGCCAATCAGCAATGGTGGAGTGGTTCTCACTCATTCTGCCAGGCGATGCAGCGGGGCTTAGTGAGGCAAATAAGGGGGGGCTGGTTCCAGGATCCTCACAGATACCCTGCGTGGTTTCAGGGACAAGGTTCAGCGGGCTCCCCATCCCCTCTGGGTGGCCCACGGCCTCAGCGTCTCTCGGGGGGGTACTACTACCCACAACATTCCTGTGCAGCGTTCCGTCTTCCGCGCCCGCCATTTCTGGGGTCCCTGGGGCAGTTGGGGATCTCCCTCCTATCTCCTCACCTGACGTGCCCTCCAACTGGGGTGTGTGTGTGAGGCCGCCGTCCCCCTTATCTCGCTGTTTCGAGCAGTACCTGGCTCCAGCGTGTGAGGCCTCTGTGGGTTTTCCCCCACGCGCCTGCCGCTGTCCGTCGCGGGCTGCCGCTAGCTCCTTCTGCTCTCCTCCCGACTCTGGGTGTTATACAGGGCAGCTCCAGAGGTGTTCAGCCGCAGGTCCGCTTGCCGCTTTCTCCTCTCCGCTCGGCCTCCCGTGCTGCCGGGCTGATGACGCAGCCTTTTCTCCTGCTCCCAAGATGGCTCCCGGATCAGAGAGCTGTCTCTGGAGTCGGAACGGAGCTCCGCCAGCGGAGCGAAGAAGTTAGAAATTAGCATCTCGTTGTCTGCATGTCCAGGTGAGGCTCTGCTCCTTCTCCCACGTTTTGGCCCCATTTTGCAGGGTTTAAACCCCAATATCGCTGATGGCCCTGGAGGAGCTCTCCTACGCACGTCTCTCCAGCAGCATAGCAGGGCATGCCCCCCCTCCCCCATGCCCCTTTTAATACACCTCATGATCCTGTTTGCCTTGGCAGCTGCTGCCTGACACTGGCTGCTACAATTAAGTTTACTGTCCACCAGGATTCCCAAGTCCTTCTCCATGTGAATCAGGGAATATTATTTGGTCACTGCTACTCTCCGCTGGTTCGTAAAACAGAATGCCATGCTTGGAAGGTCTGCAAGCACTGATCAGTGGTGCTCTGAGTACAAGTATAGCAGTCCATAATTATTAAGTCCAAAGAAAATGGAGGATAATGTTTTATTACAAAGGGATCGGGATAAGTTGGAGTCCTGGGCAGATAAGTGGCAGATGAGGTTTAACACAGATAAATGCAAGGTTATGCAGATGGGGAGGAAAAATCCATTACATGATTACATGTTAAATGGAAAAACGCTGGGTAAAAGTGACATGGAGAAGGACTTTGGAATCCTGGTGGACAGTAAACTTAATTGTAGCAGCCAGTGTCAGGCAGCAGCTTCCAAGGCAAATAGGATTATGGGGTGTACAGTCATGGCCAAAAGTTTTGAGAATGATACAAATGTTAATTTTTACAGAGTCTACTGCATCAGGTTTTATAATGGCAATTTGCATATACTCCAGAATGTTATAAAGAGTGATCAGCTTAACAGCAATTAATTGCAAAGTCAATAGTTGCCTAGACAATGAACTTTTCCCCCAAACACATTTTAACTTCATTGCAGGCCTGCCTTAAAAGGACAGCTAACATGTTTCAGCGATTGCTCCATTAACACGGTGTGGGTGTTGATGGGGGCGGGGCTGGAGATCAATCTGTCATGATTAAGTAAGATCACACCACGGGAACACTTTAAAAGAAGGCTGGTGCTTGGCATCATTGTTTCTCTTCTGTTAGCCATGGTTATCTCTAAAGAAACACGTGCAGTCATCATTGCACTGCACATAACTGGCCTAACAGGGAAGAATATCGCAGCTAGATTGCACCTCAGTCAACAATCTATCGAATCATCAAGGAATTCAAGGAGAGAGGTTCCATTGTTGCCAAAAAGGCTCCAGGGCGCCCAAGAAAGACCAGCAAGCACCCGGACCATCTCTTAAGTGTTTCAGCTTCGGAATCGGGCTACCAGCAGTGCAGAGCTTGCTCAGTTATAGCAGCAGGCAGGTGTGAGTGCATCTGCACGCACTGTGAGGCGGAGACTCATGGAGCAAGGCCTGGTGTCAAGGAGGGCAGCAAAAGCCACTTCTCTCCAGAAAAAACATCAGGGACAGACTGATATTCTCCAAAGTACAGGGAGTGGACTGCTGGGGAAACTGGGGTAAAGTCATTTTCTCTGATGAATCCCCTTTCCGAATGTTGGAACATTTTGAAAACAGCTTGTTCGGGGGAAGACAAGGTGAGCGATACCCCCAAAGTCTTGTCTCATGCCAACTGTAAAGCATCCAGAAACCATTCATGTGTGGGGTTGCTTCCACCAAGGGAATCGGCTCTCTAACAGTCTTGCCAAGAAACACATCCATGAATAAAGAATGGTACCAGAATGTCCTCCAAGGGGCAACTTCTCCCAACCGTCCAAGAGCAGTTTGGTAAATCAACACTGCCTTTTCCAGCATGATAGCGCACCTTGCCATAAAGCAAAGGTGATCACTAATGGTTTCAGGGAACAAAAACACAGAGATTTTGGTCCATGGCTGGAAACTCCCCAGATCTTAATCCGTTGAGAACTTGAGGTAAATCATCAAGAGACGGTGGACAAACAAAAACCAACAAATTGTGACAAAATGCAAGCATTGATTTTGCAAGAATGGACTGCTATCAGTCGGATTTGGTCCAGAAAGTTGAATTGAGAGGCAGCCCGGAGAATTTCAGAGGGGGCTGAAGAAGGGTCAACACTGCAATATTGACTTGCTGCATTAACTCATTCTAAAATGTCAATAAAACCTTTTGTTAAACATAAAATGATTGCACTTGTATTTCTGTATGTGATAAAAACATCGACAAACACAGATAAAAACCAGAGGGCAACAGATCATGTGAAAATATAATATTTGTGTCATTCTCAACTTTTGGCCATGACTGTATTAAGTGGCTTAGATGCACATGATGAGAACGTTCTTCTCCCATTATACAAGTCACTGGTTAGACCACACATGGAATATTGTGTACAGTTTTGGGCACCAGTGCTCAGGAAAGACATTGTAGAGTGTAGAACTTGAACAGGTACAAAGGCGGGCAACAAAAATAATAAAAGGACTGGGTGGACTGCAATACCCAGAAAGATGAGCAAGATTAGGGATATTTAGTTTAGAGAAGACGGCTTCGGGGGGGACATAATAAATGTTTAAATATATTAAAGGTCAATATAGAGATCTCTCCACGATCTGTTTATACCCAGCACAGTATCGAGAACAAGGGGGCATCCTCTACGTCTTGTGGAAAGAGAGTTTCTGCATAAACATAGAAAGTGATTCTTTACTGTTAGAGCAGTGAGACTGTGGAACTCTGTCAGAGGAACTTGTCAGGGTGAATTCAGTAACAAGGGTGTGGATGCATTTTTTTGGCCTTACAACCTATGACACTATATGAAAAAAAAGATTGGTGACGAGAATTTCTGGCTCTCCTTTAGATTTGATTTGGTCTATTTTTAATTGTCTCCAAAAGACACAGGACGTGTATTTATACTTTTTATATTTACCTTTTAAATGGAGCTTTGGTTCCAGAGGGGGACAAACTGACCACAATCAAGGCTGTACTGGGACTTTGTGGGTGTATTGTTGACCTGATTCATGTTAAATTGCTTGTTATGCTATGTTCACACGGCTTAAAATTGGATGTATTTCAGTCCGTAATTACGCGCCGGAGTGCGCAAATTATGGCTGGAATACGTCCAAGTCATTACGGTAATCCACAGTTCTTATAGAGAAATATGGATTACGTCTGCTCGGCAAATACACGCCGCTGGTAATGCAAGTCTATGGGCTGGCGAGGCGCCGGCCCCCCGCTCCCGGCCACACGGCGTAATTGCGGGGCGTAATTACGCCCTGCATTTAAGCCGCGTGAACCTAGCCTTTCTGTTTTTTTTTTTTGGTTTTTTTTTGGGTTTTTTTTTTCCCCTCTTACCATGTATGCAAAATTAAATCTTGTGATTATCTAGCCTTCAGTCCGCAAGACTCACTGCAGTGGAAGGAAGCACAAGGAAAATGTAAAAGATTACTATCAGAAATGGATGGAAGAACAAGCTCAGAGTTTAATTGATAAAACTAGTAAGTAGCATCTTCTGGTTGAGACCCTTATTGTTGAACTTGTGTAAATTGTAGAGTCTATTTGGTGGCATGAAAGATCTGCACTTACAAAACAAACTGAGAAGTAGCTGCCTTAGGCTGCATTTACATGGAAATCCCAACCGGTACTTGGTCTTTTTGTCACGCAGGGGGGCGGCTTTTGTCCGTGGTTTCCGGATTCAAGCCGCCCCCCTTTGCACCCACGTGTTCATGTTCCGCCCAAAAAGTTTTTCGTTACGTTGGCGGTGTAAAAAAAACGTCCATTCTTTTAAACTCTATGGGGGAGTGTTACTTGTTGGTTTTCAGATGGTTTGTCAAACAGCAAACCGTCTGAAACACCAACAAATAACCTGTGCCGTGGGGACAAGCCCTTAGGCTAGGTTCACACGGCTTATTCACGGAGTAATTGTGGGACGTATTTCGCCTGCAATTACGTCATGTGCTCCGGGGCGGGGGGCCGGCAGCCGGCCGGCCCCATAGACATTCATTATTCTTGGCGTGTATACACCGTGAATAATTGATATGTCACTTCGGCATATTGTCTGAGCGGGGAGAGGAGACGTAATCCATAGTTCTGAGAACTGTGGATTACCGTAATGACTGGGACGTATTTTGCCCGTATTTGAGCGCAGTACGGCGCGAATTACGGGCTGAAATACGTCCCAGTCATTGCCATGTGAACATAGCCTTAGAGTGTAGCTTTGAGACATTGCTATTTTGTATAGGTAGTGTAGAAAAGTGGGGGTGGCAGACATTATTCATATCTATGCAGGGTGAAAGAAGTGATACTGTTCCCATTAAAATCAATGGGCTGTTTGCATTGCTATTTTATATCCTCCCAATGGAGAGCCCCTCTTGGTAAAAATTGAGGCTAATCATCAAATACCTTTTATTGGGTACTTGAGTATCTTGCCTAGACGGTAATCTGCTAAAAAGCTTACAGTAGTGGAAAAGAGGATGTTTGTGTTTTATGTGTATTATTATGCAAGATATTATCAGTAACAGTAATATGGGAGCAATCCATTCAATTATATTACACCAGAATTTAGTGTCTGTATCGGTGACACGTATTCCATTAACGCATGTAAAACGCATGTAACGCATGTAAAAACTTCATTTTTCTTTGCAGTTTCCCTTATACCCCTTTATTAATTCTCACTAGATTAAACCACAGTCCACTTCATAAACATAAAAATGTTGAATTGCATCTTGTCATTTAAAGGGGTTTTCCCATCTCTGTTTCACGAAGTTTGCTCTTCACAGCCTGCTTTAGGCTCCCACTTCCTGTTAAGGAATGTCAGCAGTGACTGACATTTCAGCTCAGCTAGGAATAGTAGAGGAGTTGTAACAGCAAGGAACAAGGCTACAGAGCTCTAAAGGGTTAATGTTTGTCAATAAGAAAGACTAGGAAGCTTCCATGCTGCTAAGACAGCAGGGGCTACCACCTGTCTGGCCAGAGCTAATAGAGCAGAGAAAGGTGGTTGGCAGCTATGTCAGAACGGCAATGCGTTTAAAGCTGATCAAGGGTTTGGGAATACCACTTAATGTTTTGTGTTTTGTTTTTAAGTGTTAACACTTTTTCTGCTATAGCAGGTTAACAGATCATTACATATTTTTCATTTATAAAAAAAAAAAAAAAAATATTTCCTAACTCATTCTTACAGCTGCTGCTTTCCAACAAGGGAAGAGACCACCCACACCTATTGCTGCTCCACCTGCTGGAAGTGCAATGATCCCACCACCACCTAGTTTAGGTATGTATGTTACCTAGCCCATGTGGCACCATGTTTTTATGTTTACTTCTCAATAATGTGGGGCTTTTTGCTCTTTTATAGGAGGCCCTCCACGTCCTGGTATGATGCCTGGACCTCCGATGGCAGGGCCCCCAATGATGCCAATGATGGGTCCTCCTCCACCAGGAATGATGCCAGTAGGACATGGTAAGCTGATAAACCTTGCTTACACAGTCTTAGCACTTTTTCTAAGTAAGACTGCATGTCAGACCTGGACAACCCATGAGGGCATTCATGGATTTAATTCAACACCAGATGGTACCACTCAACCATGAAAAGCATGAGACTAGCTCATGTACAATGTATGTATATGATACAGTACACTTTATCCAGGTGATTTTGAAATCACCTTTTTTTTTTTTTTTTCTTTTTTCTCGACATTAATGTAGGTTAGTGATAAATTTTGGTGGATACAGTCTCTGTGGAAACAGAAGGTCTTGAATTTCTTTCCTTTTTTTTTTTTTTTTGCGGTTGGTCTTTCCCTCTGCTTCAAAAAAGGTCATACCCTCACAAAATAAGAATTGACATGTACTAAATGTCCACTGTTTATTGGTGTCCTTATTTAAATGTCTTTTCTATATTAGTAAGGGTTTTAAAAGGATTATAAATTTAGTAGAAAATTTGCAACAGACTTTAGAGAAATTCCCATAGATTAGCCCCTTAAGGCTATGTCTACACTGCAGTGGACAAAAAACGACCTGAAAACGAATTACTAAAAACGTTCATGAAACTGAGTTTTCTGTCCACTGCCTGTCAAAAGCAGCTGAAAAAACGTGCGTTTTTTTGGGGGGCGTTTTTTGCTCTGCTTTTTAATGTATGCACAAATTAAGCCATTGGATATAAACTACACCCTACAGGCGGAGTTAACATGTTAAGTAGTCACTTCCTTTAGATCACTGTAGCCATTTTGAGCACATTGTCCTTTGTGCTGCTGCTGCGTGCTACTGCTTTATTAAATTTTGCACCAGATTCTTTCACCAAAATCCACAAAAACCCACATTATCTTTCCATACAGCAAAATAACTGTATTAGCATCAAACTCTGTAAAGAAAAGGATTTTAGCACCAAATTCCCCAAAAACGCATTATTGCGGCAAATTCCGTAAAAAAAAAAAAAAATTTTCGTGTCAGAAGCGTGATCAGTTTATTAGTGCCAAAATTTTTAAAGATATTGAACTAAGCCCCCAAATCCGTCAAACGGGTTCTGGCGGCAAAATCCGTAAAAAATTTATTTATTTGCGTCAAAAGCTAGATCACTTTATTAGCGGCAAAATCTGTAAAGATACGGATTTTTTTCCCCAAAAGCCATAAAAAATGGATTTTTGCGCCAAAAAAATTCTTGCGGCAAAATCCTTAAAAAAATTATTTTCACCATCCTTATTAAGATAAATTTATTAGCGCCAAAATATGTTTAGAAAAGGATTTTAGCATCAAAATCTGTAAAAAAAAAAAAAAAAAAAAAAAAATATATATATATATAGCGAAAAAATTAATTGCGCAAAAAACGTTAGTTAACAAAGCATGATAATTTGATTACAAAAGGTACAAAAAAGTACTCATCAGACACTTGTATGAAGATTTGATAAGATATAACCTTTGTTAACACCCACTATAGGTGGGACTTGGGTCTCCTGGGAGGGTTTTCATTGAAAAATCGTGGCAAAAAACGCCGCGAAAACGCACCAAAAAACGCGCCAAAAGACGTCCGGCGCTTTATATAGACTCCTGTAGTAAATTTTCTGCCCTGTTCTGGAGTTTTTTTTAGAGCATGTTGCAAAATACGACCAGTGACAAAAACGAGCAGAAAAAAGCTCAGTGTAGACAACAGGACGTTTTTACAATAGAAATCTATGGGAATGATTACAGTCCTTTTTTCCGCTTTTTTTAAAAAAAACGAAAAACCTGAAAAAACGATTTTTTCTGTCAGGTAGACATAGCCAAACAACAGCCATGTTTTACGTCATAATACCGGTAAGGGAGTATGATGCGGGCTCACTTGCTAGGTCTTATTCATACATGCTAGGTAACAGCTTAATATTACTGCTGAGACCTCCTGCTGTTAGTCGGGATCAGAGACGGCTCCAATTCCAATTAAAAACCCCTTTTTAGCCACGACATCTAAATTAATGAGAAACTGCTTTGCCCTTTCTCTCAACACCACACAAGTTGCGGGGTCGCAGACACCATTAAAAAATCCCTGCCAAGGCCGGATTTTAAAGGACAGGCATCTTTTTACATCTTTCTTTAATACTATTGTATTGCAGAATAGAGTACAGGCAGTTGGTCGAGAAGCCCTGACTACAAGTAAAGAGGGGAGGGTTTGAAACGTTAAATAATTTTTAAAAACTTTTTTAAGAAAAGTTACACATTTGTATTGGTGCATCCATAAAAGTTTTGTCCCACCATGGGAGCACATCACCATGGTAGCACATCACCTGTAAAGGCCTAGCCAGCTTATCACAGACAGACAAGTGGCTTGGCCTCCAGTTATGGTTATCATTGGTATAATAAAGAAAAATTTTAAAGCATGAAGATTTTCTCCACAGTTCAGCTGTAACAACTAGGGAGAATATTGCTTTTTCTAAAATTCTGATGCTTTCAATTTTTATTTTTTGTCTACCTGCATTACTAGGCCCTATGAGACCGCCAATGGGAGCTCACATGCCAATGATGCCTGGCCCCCCCATGATGCGCCCACCTGTTCGCCCTATGATGCTTCAGGCTCGCCCTGGAATGGCACGTCCTGATCGATAGGCATCAAGAACAACAGTTTGAAGTCTGTGTTGAATGATGAGTTGGTGAAGCCTTTAGCCAAAATATTCAGTTTTCATATTACTGCAGGTGTTGCTGTTACCAACATTTCCTTTCTCACCATATGAGCTCTCAACTTAAATGCTATTGGACTATGGAGCACTAGAATAAGTTATACAGTACACCCTGTTTAGGGGTATGCAATACAGTGTTTTTCACCTAAAATACTCATTTATGCTCGAATGGTAGGAATTATGTTTGTAACAGGTCTCAACAGCATAGTATTTAACAAAATGCATTTGTACAAAGCTGTCAGATTTCATAGAAGGACATTTAATACCTTTGTTTTTATTTCTAAAGTAAATGGGAATTTTTTTATTAAAGATTTTGTGACCAACTTGCGTTTTTTTTTTTTTTTTTACTTTAGTACTTTTCTTTCAGTTCAAGCATCCCTTTATTAAAAAGTAGCTTGGGTTTGAACAGTCGCTGTATTTGAAATATTGTTCGTTTTTTCTATTGCCTTCCAGTCCATTCTTGGCTACAGTGGCAGTTGGGGGACAAAAATGCCCATATGTGAAACTACCCTTTAAGTAGATTTCGGGGTATATAGAATACATTAATAATGGCAACATGGAGTTGTACGCTAGTGTTTATTTTTATTTTTTTTCCCATTCAAAAGAAGTTTTATTAAGATAGGCATTACAAAAAGTGGTACGCTACTGTTTTTAAAAGGAAAAGCTCTAAAGTTTTCACCATTTACAGAAAGGGATATAGAAAGACTGGGCCTTATACTTATCCTGGACCCAGTGGCTAATTAAGTTAAAATAGAGTAAATGTAAGCAAGGCAATGAAACTTGAACCCTCAACATGCAACTCCCCCAAACCCAAATTTTTGGGCCTTTCTCACGGAGCCCCATTTTTGAAACCTGAAATCTGTCACTTTATGTGAGAATAACTTTTTGACACTTATCGATCCATGTGATTCAGAGATTCTCATTACATTGTGCTTTAAATTAGTAAGAAAAATTTTGGTTCAAACAACCCAATAAAGGGGAAAAAAATTTTCTTTTTTAGTCTTCCCAAAAATTTTTGCATTAAAACCGTATTCCCCTCAAAATAGTTTATAACTACATCCACCATATCTACTAAGGCGGTTCTGAGTGGATTGAGGGCCTGCTGTTAGCACCCCCTAAAATGACTTCATCTAAGAACTACACCCCAGGGGATGTTCACAGGGGGGTATTGGGGCGCGTACGCGCAACGCAATACGCCGGGTGTCTTGCAAGCATGCACTGATCGGCGTGTAATTCAAAAGCACAGGCCCCCCTTTTACAAGCTTGTCACGGGGCCTAACGTCATTTTCCCCCCCCGAAGTAATTGTATTGTATGCCCGGGGAGACCACCCAATTCATATTTTTGTGAGAGCATGAATTTTTCGAATTGCGCCGCATTTTGGCCACATATAAAAACACAATCCCGGCGAAATACCACCAATTAACCTGACAAATTTGCCTGTAAAAATACCTTTAAATTTTTTACAAAATTTTAGAAAATTTTAACCCTTTTGGGGATTTTTACAAAATTAAAGCCAATTGGGGGTGGCTTTTTTAAAAATTTAACTTTTCAGATTTTCATTTTATCCATTATTCCAGGAACAATGGGACATGGACCAAGGAAAACAACTTTAAAGGTTGTCCAACTGGATTTCACCCCCCCCTGGTCCCCAAGACTTATTTTGAAATCATTTCGGGGGCACCTTTATCCCCCCCCCCCCTTCATTACGTGAGTAGTTGCCCGGGTTTTCCCATAAACCAAAAAAAGTTTTAAAATTTAAAGATTTTGTTATTGAAATTTTAAATTTCTTTTTTTTAAGACTTTTTAATTTAATTAAAACTTTGTAGGGGAACAATTTAATATTTGTTTCCCCAAATTCTGCTTTTAAGTCCCAATGGACCCTAGTCACTATTCGACTCCACACGACCTCAAGAAGAGGACACCACGACTTTGGGTCTCCTTTTCAGTAAAATTTTTTTTTAGGGCCTTTTTCAGGTTTGGGCACCCCTAAAATTTTAATAAACACCCCAAAAAAAAAAAACATTTTGGGAAACACCCATTAGAAATATATCCAGGGTGATGGAAATTTTTTTCCACACGGGTGTTTCCCCATTATTTTTTTTTTAGATTAGGGGGAAAAAATTAAGAAAATTTTTTTTCCCAAACCCAAATCTGCAATTTTAGCTGAAAATCTTTCATTTTTACAAGTAATGCTGGAAAAAAAAAGCCACCCCAAATTTTGTTACACTATTTCTTCTAAGTTCATTATACTTATTTATGGGGGGTAAACTGCGTTTGGGCACAGCGACTACAAGGGGGGGACACTATTTGGGGTTTTTGGGAAACAGATTTTGGTGGGTGCCATGTCTCATTTGCCAAGTACCCAAAGTACCAGAACAGGTTAAACCTTTCAGAAGTTGCCCCATTTTGGATTCAACATCCCTCATGGATCTCATCTAAAGGTGTTGTGTACATTTTTCAGAATAGATCGAAAAAGTTAAGGAGTTAATAATATGCAGCCAAAGCTCACTCCGGCCGCAGGTGATGAGATTATAGTAAAGTGAGATTAGTCTGCCCTGCGAATCAGGAGGTTTTAGTAATCACACCTAGGAAAGTACAAGAGTCTATATAAAAATTTTAATGGCATAGGATTGCCAAAGTATAAAAAAAACTGCCATAAATGCTAACAAGAATGGTTTTCCAGGAATATAGGTTTTAACAAAAATACTCCCTTCTTACATGTGTTCCTTTAACTCCTTAACCTTGGATGTGCGCATATTTCCAGGTCATAGAGGGTTGGGGGGGGGGGGGGGCGGCGGGGTTGAGGTTAATTCCCCTGGAAATATGCATACATCCTGGGGATCATGCGAGCTCAAAACAAAGTTTGTACGATCACTGCAGTATGTCAGCTGTATGTTACAGCACACATCCTGCAGCATTGGGCCCCAATCAGTTGCCATAGAGACTAATGCAGAGCAGATCTGCTCTGTATTCCTCTCTATTGTTTGAGTGATTGGAAGATCACTGATAAAAGTCCCCTATGAGGAAAAGTAAAACACAAACATGAAAAATTAGATAAAAACATGTACATCACCCTTTACAAGCACCAGTCGCCCCAAAAAAGTTCAAAAAATAATGTATCACCGTGTGCGTAATAACGTGTCCTATACATTTGTTGTGTTTAATAACCCATGTAGTGAACGCTGTAAAAAAAAAATTTAAAAAAATCACAATTGCAAGAATTTTTTTCTCCATCCTGCAGCACACAAAATGTAATAAAAAGCGATAAACTAATGTGTCAGTTGTACCAATTAAGACATCGGTTTATCTCGCAAAGAGTCTTTACACAGCTCTGTATATGGAAAAAATGAAAGTTATTGCTACAATTAAACTTTTTTTTTTTTTTTGCGCTTCAACATAAAAAAGCTATATAAATTGGGTATCGCCGTAAGCGTCTAGATCCACAAAGTAAAACAAACTGGTCACAGCTACTGTATGGTGAGTGCTGTATTAAAAATAAAAACTACTAGGATTGCAGTATTTTCTTAACCATGCATTCCAAAAAACAGATTTAAAAGCGATCAATAAACGTCAAATTATCCTGCAAAAAACAAGCCCATACACAGCTCTGTACCCAGAAAAATAAAAAGTTATGATTCTCAGACTATGGCGATGCAAAAAAGTGTTTTCTTGTTAGAATAAAAATGTTTTTTGTGTACTGTAAAAAGCAGTAAAACATAAACTACAAATTGCATATCACTGTAATCGTATCGACCTGCTGAGTAAAACTATCATGTGTTTTAGGCTATGTCTACACTGCACAGAAAACCGTCCGTTTTTTTCAGCGTTTTTCATTTTCTAAAAACGCTGGAAAAATTACTGAAAACATCTCCCATAGACTTCTATTGTAAAAACGTCCTGTCTACACTGAGCTTCTTTTTTTCTGCTTGTTTTTTTCACTGGTCGTATTTTGCAACATGTTCTAAAAAAAACGCCAGAGCAGGGCAGAAAATTTACTACAGGAGTCTATGTAAAGCGCCGGACGTCTTTTGGCGCGTTTTTTGGCGCGATTTTTCAATGAAAACCCTCCCAGAGACCTAAGTTACACCTATAATGGGTGGTAACCAAGGTTAATCCTTATCAAATTTGCATACAAGTGTCTGATATGTCCTTTTTTGTACCTTTTGTAATAAAATGATCATGCTTTGGTTGCTAACGATTTTTGCGCAATTCATATTTTTTTCGCTAAAAATACGCTTTTTACAGATTTTGGCATCAATCAGGTTTTTTTTTTTTTACAGATTTTGATGCTAAAATCCTTTTCTAAACATATTTTGACGCTAATAAAGTTATCTCGCTCTGACCTAAAATAAGTTTTTTTACGGATTTTGCGCAAGAATCAGTTTTACGTTTTTTTGGCACTAAAATAATTTTTTTTACAGATGTTGCTGCTAATAACGTTATCTCGCCTCTGATGCCAAAAATACCGGGGGGTTTTTACGGATTTTGGCGCAAGAATCTGGTTTTTACATTTTTGGCACTAAAATTTTTTTTTTACAGATTTTGGCGCTAATAAAGTGATCTCGATTCTGACACTAAAAATATTTTTTTTTTATGGAATTTGGCGCAATGGCTATTTGGGATTTTGCCGCTAAAATCCTTTTCTTTACAGATTTCGATGCTAATAAAGTTATCTTGCTGTATGCAAAGATAATGTGGTATTTTGTGGATTTTGGTGCAAAAATCTGGTGCAAAATTTAATAAAGTAGTAGCACACAAAGGACAATGTGCTCACAATGGCTACAGTGATCTAAAGGAAGTGACTACTTAACATGCTTACTCCGTCTGTAGGGTGTAGTTTACATCCAATGGCTTTAATTTGTGCATACATTAAAAAGCAGAGCAAAGACGCTTCAAAAAACGCTCCAAAAAATGAAAAATGCGCCAAAAAACAGACTTTTTTTTTTTTTTTTTTTTTTTTTTTTTTTTTTTCAGCTGCTTTTGACAGGCAGTGGACAGAAAACTCAGTTTCATGAACGTTTTTAGTAATTCGTTTTCAGGTCGTTTTTTGTCCACTGCAGTGTAGACATAGCCTTATACTGCATGGTGACCACTGTAAAAAAAAATAAAAAAAGCTACCAGGATTGCTGTATTATTCAAAATGCCTCACAAAAACGTTAATAAAGAGTGATCAAAGCGTCATTTTCATAGCCCAATGCTAAAAAAGAAAAAAAACTTTAGAACACCTGTGCACCCAAAATGCACAATACACCCCTAGATAAGATCTATCAGCAGTGTTGATTCCAAAATGGGGCAACTTATGGAAGGTTTCACTTTTTCTGGTACTTTAGGGCTTTGCTAATGCGACATGGCATCCACCTATCTGCGTTCCAAAAGCCAAATAGCTATCTTCCTTGTACACCCTACCATGTACCCAAACAGCAGTTTATACCCACATATAGGGTATTGCCGAACTTAGATGAAATTGCGTAACAAACTTTTTGATGCTGTTTCCACTCCCTCCACCCCCAATTTGTTTAATCTTGTAACTTGCCGACACTTCCCGCGGAAGCAGTGGAGTCCCTCAATTCCTCGATAACTTCTGAAGAACTGGAAGAGGTTCTTAGAGGGGTTGTATCATTTCATTAAATGGTCTTCAGAATAAGGGGACAGTGAAAACAAGCAATTTTGCAATTGGATGTCATTAGCAAAGCTGTCTTGTTTTCACAGTGCCCCTTATCTTCTATTTCTGTAAACACAGTTCCCCAGTGCCAGTCGGATTCCTCCTCCTTTCATTTCATTGGCTGACGGCTCTACTAATTTACATTCTGTCCGGCCTCCGATCGTATTTACGGGAGCGAGCATTCCTGCCTCTCTCAAAGTAAGGGACCGGCACAATTTCACTGTGCACAGCCAGCAGAAACACAGAGGCACTGCACCTGCTTCTACAATCAGAAAACAGCAGAATTGTGCGTCAGTGCCTAATGCAAACATAGACGGAGCATTAGGCTGCCTCTCTCACTCAAAGTAAGGGACCGACAGCAATTTCACTCTGCACAGCCAGAAGAAACACAATAATACTGCAGGGCTTCTACAATCAGAAAACAGCAGAATTGTGCCTCGATGCCTAAAAGCTCCTGCGTGTAAACATAGCAGGGAGATCTGTACTGCTCAGCAGGAGTTTGTAGAAGACTGGATTCGACTGTAACAAACCTCCAGCTGTGAGAGGAGAAGAGATCAGTGCTCTGAGTTCATAGAAGATTGTCTAGACTGAATGCAAGCCTGTGGTATGTAAACAGACAGAGCATGAACCGTGCCGGGGGGGATCATGTCATCCCCCTTCAGTTAAGAAACACCCAGCTGGGAGGGGAAGAAGCACCCCTGAATTTGTAGAGCTGAGAAGCTGAGAGAACAATGAAACACACGAACTGAAGAAGCAATACATCCCTTTAGATCATTACCCTCAGGAAAGAGGCCGGGTCCTGATGGACTGACCTATCTCTACTACCAAATTTTTAATCCCCAATTTGTGTCATATCAAACATAGATGTATAACTCTATACTGGAAGGACTGACGGTACCGGCCTCATTCCTATATAACTTTAATACCAAAGCCAAATAAAGATCTTATGGAGGTTTCCAACTATAGGCCTTTTGCATTACTCAATTCTGATCTTAAGATATTCACTAAAATACTAGCAAATAGACTTGGAATTTGGCTACCCCAATTAGTGCATAAGGATCAGGTTGGATTTGTAATGTTCCGTCATGGGGGGATAACACTAGAAAGGTAATCAATCTAATTGAAGTGGTCAATAAAATGGATCAATCAGCATTACTCCTGAGTTTAGATGCCAAAAAGGCGTTTGACCGTCTCAACTGGTCATATAGGATGGCAGCGTTGCAAAGGTTTGGAATAACGGGTCCTTACCTCCAAGCACTCCACTCCCTTTATTCCGTGCCTATCGCAACTATTAAACTGCCATACAATTTATCCCCCTTAATACAAATTTCAAATGGTACACGCCAGGGATGTCCATTATCTCCCCTACTTTTTGTATTGTGTGTCGAACCTTTTGCAGCTGCTGTCCACCTTGACACAAATATTCGTGGAATTACTATTAGATAGGGGATTTAAAGGGGTTTTATCGTTTCATCATTTGGCAGCCGTTTACACTGGTTGCTAAGGAGAGCTTATGAAATGGAGGGGCGTGTTTCTCCTCCCGCAGATGTCTTCTCTCTGCAGACACGCCCAAAAGTGATTTTTTTTTTCTCTCTCCTCACACACAGTGATATATCCTGAAGATTTTTACACCTCTGACCTCTACAGATCTATAGAACAAAACTATATGCTTTATCTGTTTGTGTTAACATGGGACTGCACAAGATCTCTCTCTCTGCTGCAGGACCTCAGATTGCTGTCAGTGAGCAACGCCAACCCCCGTACGCATACGTCGCATCAACTACCACTGATTGCTGTCAGTGAGCACGCCAACCCCCCACCCCATACCGCTCAATTACCACTGATTGCTGACAGTAAGCAGCGCCAACCCCCGCAAGCATATCTCGCTACAACTACCACTGATTGCTGTCAGTGAGCAGCGCCAACCCCTGCACACAAACACAGGTATATATTCATTCTCTCTCTCATTGATATATGCGCCGTCGATCGCCACACCTCCTCACTCCGCTGATCGCCGCACCTCCTCACTCTGCTGATCGCCGCACTTCCTCACTCTGCTGATCGCCCCATGTCCTCACTCCCCTGATCGCCACACCTCCTCACTCCGCTGATCGCCGCACCTCCTCACTCCGCTGATCGCCGCACCTCTTCACTCCGCTGATCGCCGCACCTCCTCACTCCGCTGATCGCCGCACCTCCTCACTCCGCTGATCGCCGCACCTCCTCACTCCGCTGATCGCCGCACCTCCTCACTCCCCTGATCGCCGCACCTCCACACTCCGCTGATCGCCGCACCTCCACCCCGCTAAAGCCGCACCCCTCACTCGGCTGATCCCCGGACCTCCTCACTCCGCTGATCGCCGCACCTCCTCACTCCGCTGATCGCTGCACCTCCTCACCCACTCACACTGCAGACGAACCCACAGGCAGTCGGCAGCATTGACCATGCGCAGGAATGCGCGCTCCCGTTAATTCGATCGGGGGCCAGGCAAAATAAAAATTAGGACATCCAATAACACCTAAGGAGGCGGAATCCGACTGGCACTTGCCAACACTGTTTACAGAAAACGAAGATAAGGGACACTGTGAAAACAAACACAGCTTTGCAATCGCATCCAATTGCAAAGTTGCTTTTCACGGGCCCTTTTCTGAAGGGCCCTTTAATGTAATGAGAAAACCCCTTTAAGTTTTCATTGTTTGCGGATGACATTTTATTGTCCTTAACTTCCTTACACATCTCCCTTCCAAGTTTACAGCTACTTTTAAACAAATTTTATAATCTATCTGGTTGTAAAATCAATAACTTTAAAATGGAGGTTCTATCTCTTAATGTATCACAAGAAGACTTTTTATCTTTGAAAGCCAACTATCGCTACAATTGGAAAACGCAATCCTTAAGATACCTGGAAGTCAATTTAACACCTTCCTTCTCGACCCTATATAGTAACAACTTTCCTAGTAAATACAGTGAGATTAGAACTGCTTTGAAAAGGTGGATGCCTCTACCGTTGTCCCTTCTTGGTAGAATTTCGGCAGTGAAGATGACTTTGTTGCCTATTATACTTGTGCCTATTATACTTGTTTGAAACCCTGCAATACAGGCCTCTTTCCTTCAATTTAGTTGGTCCAATAAAAGACATAGAATAGGGAGGAGTGTCATGCTGATTGGTAAGAAAGAAGGGGGACTCGCAGTTCCAGACATTATTAAATATTATTGGGCGTCGCAGCTCCGTAGGATTCCTGCCTGGTCTACTTTACTGGCAACCTCAAGGTGGGCCGAAATAGAGAAGTTGTGGCTAGAGCCAGGCCACCCAGGTTCTCTGCTTTGGGCCACGTCTCACATACAACCTGATACTCCATTATTAGGTCCGATGCAATTGACTTGGACAATATGGAAAAATGTGCCCGAAAATTTGGACTCAGTTCTGCTCACTCGGCTATGGCCTCCTTCTTATTCAACCCGTTATTGCCAGATAGCATAGGCAACCCTACATGGAAGCCATGGTTTGACCGCAAATTATTTAGGTTTGCGGATATTGTGGATCTTAGCACCAGGCAAATACTCCTATTCGAGAAACTGAAATCAGATTTTCAGATCCCGGAAAGTTGCCGTTATTCATATCTACAAATTTTGCATTTCTTACAACTTATGCTAAAATCCAAGTTTCATTGCCAACTAGGTTTGAGCTAATCTGCAAATTATATACCTCGACCAGGGGATGGATATCAGCCATCTACACTATGTTACTACATCCATTCCCAAACGAACCCATTGTACACTCATACATGTCAAAATGGGAGGGATACATACATAGGCAGACAGCTCACAATAGGGGACTGGGAACTGATTTGGAGAAGAGCTGACCAGATGTCCATCTGTAATATCTACAAACAGAACCAGTACAAAATCCTAATGTTATAGTATCATACACCATCGTTGCTGCATAGGCTTAACCCAACAATCTCAGATCAATGTTGGCGATGTCAGGCACACAGCGGTAATATATATCATATATTCTGGGAATGGCAAATTATCCAAAACTTATGGGTAGATCTTAAAAGGTTCATAGTAGATTTGACGGGTTTGCAGGTCCCATTAGATCCAACTTTCTGTTTATTAAATTTATTTCCGCATCCTGTGAAAAAAGCCAACTTTAAAAAAAACCCTTCCCGACATAGTGCGTTCCCGCAAATGGACATATCAGTACGTCCTGCACAAGCGAGCACCCACGATCGCAACATGGAACCAGCGGTATATTACCGCTGGCCTCATGTCGCATCACCTGAAGGCGGAGTGAGCTCCGGCCATGGGTGATTAACCCTTAGCTGTCACAATCTATCACGATCGCCACAGCTAAGTCACAGACAGAAGTGAGTGAGTGAGCTCCTCCTGTCTGTAATCAATGCAGCAGCTGTGATCATACCTGACAGCATTGATGCGTTACTAAAGCATCCGGGTTGTCTGTGACATCACCATGCCCCACCATGCTTTGTGGGTATTGCCGGGCATGATGACTGACAGCTTCCACGAAGACCAGTATAGAGCACTTCTGCTCTGTACTGATCTCTATTGTATCAGTGATCACTGGTTCAAATCCCCTGTGGGGAAAAGTGAAAAAGGTGAAAAAGTAAAAAAAAATAATGCATATTGTGGTTATACGCCTCGCGTCATTAATAATTTACAGCCTAACCTATAAATCTGTCATGTTGATTAACCCGCATGGTGAATGCATGGTGAAAAAAAAAACGCAAACCGGCCGAAAACCCATGCCATGGGGACATGCCCTAAGTCCTTCTTTCGCTCATTGCACAAACATATTATGCAATTTGTTTTGGGCACAGAAGCACCCCAGAATTTCTAAAACTATCCTAACGAGATCGAAAGCCGGAGGGGGGATGTCCTTGCCAAATTTTTAGACCTATTATTTAGCGGCAACAGCGGTTAGCTTCTGGATAGCTTTCACCACATATTAAGCTCTGGGTCCAACTTGAATCTGCTATGTATGATTGCCCAACTGCAGCCGTACCCTGGTTTCATAGTTTCATAGTTTGTAAGGCCGAAAAAAGACGAGACGTCCATCCAGTTCAGCCTGTTGTGCTAAGGTGTTGATCCAGAGGAAGGCAAAAAACCCCAATGAGGTAGAAGCCAATTGTCCTCATTTTAGGGAAAAATTCCTTCCCGACTCCAATCTGCCAATCTGGGATCAATGACCCCTCTCCAGAATCCTAGACACTATAACTTGTTATATTATTACGCTTCAGAAATGCATCCAAACCCTTTTTGAACTCTGTTAGTGAATTCACCATGACAATTTCCTCTGGCAGAGAGTTCCACAGTCTCACTGCTCTTACAGTAAAGAATCCCTTTCTATGTTTATGTAGAAACTTTCGTTCCTCAAGACGTTGCCTCCATCATTGCTGCCCAAAAAAGCTTTAAGCCTTATTCCTCTACTTACGCAAACCATGACGCTTATTCATAGATTGTACCCCTCTTCTATGCATATCTTAAAGCTAGGAGGCCCACTTACCCCCCTTACTGGTAACCCAGGTTTACCTGAAGCCTTGAGGGTAACAGGCCTCGGCATTGGTGAAGACAGGGGTTTTGCGATAATGTGGGATGTATTTGCAGATAATGCCCACAAATCTGACCTAGCTGCAAGTTCCAGCAGTACGAAAATCTCTAGATTGCACTATTATCAGTTACGAAGTGTTTGCTTTGCTTATAGGTCATCTTTATCCCTAAGCAGAGCTCCTACTATTTTCGAGACTTGGTGTCTATAGAAAATCCACGGTACACATCTACTCTCGAAAATTCATGGTCTTCTGACGTCCACTGGGGACCCCCCCCAAACTCGCATACCAAACGGCATGGGAGAAGAAACTTTCAAGAGAATTTTCCAGTGACGAATGGAGTAAAATGTTCATCCTAGCTCACAACCTCTGTCTCAGTGAAGGTGCAAGAGTTGAACTACAAGATCCTTTCTCGTTGGTACAGGGTTCCGTCCTTACTTCATACCCTGTACCCCTCGGTCTCCAACCTGTGCTTGCGCTGCCACCAGGAGGAGAGCACAATGTTGCACGTCTGGTGGAAATGTTCTTCCCTGCAACCCTTCTGGCTTAAAGTAATTGACATAATTCACTTGATTAGTGGCGAAAGGCTCCACAATGACCCAGCTGCCGTGCTTCAATGTGCTATCCAGCGCCCAACCCACTCACTAAAAGGCCATTTAATCAACATTTTGTTGAATGCGGCTAAAGCAGTCATCCATAGGCTGTGGCACTCCCCAGTCAGCCCCTCACTTACGGAAATCCACATAGTCTGCAGGTTAGAAGAACTACAAAGTGATTTGCTCAGTGATACTGACATTTTTTTTTTTTAAAACCTGGGGTGACTGGCTCACCTTCTGCAAATCTGACTACTATATTACACTCCAATAATTTCCCGCGACCACTTTGAGAACTAGATGTATGCACTCTTCTGTTATGGTGGGTTACTGGCATCGACTGGCTCCTCCTTCCACAGTTCAGTTCTTATTGAGGCAACAATACTGGAAAGAATGATCCGGCAATAGTGAATTATCTTGCTGAGATTTATACCGGAACGTGGGAAATACTCTTTCTCATATTAAACCTATAGTTAACCCAATGAATGATAAACTGAACCCTGAACTGAACTGAATTCCCAGATCCCCCCTTACTCTCTCCCTTTTGAGAAATGCGAACTAAGTGTGTTAATTTATGATGTGTTTCACTCATCAGTGATTCTAGTATTGCTACGATTATCTTCATCATCTTTTTTATGCATATCTTGTGTTTGCTACTTCAACCCATCATAGAATGGACTTACTTTTCATTACTCGTGTAAACAGCTGGAAATTAACTGACACTGTCCATATCATTATTGCCTTTATTGCTGTACCAACTTTTTACTTGAATAAAGCTTTTTTTGAATGAGAAAAAAAATATATACAAATTGGGTATCACTGTAATCGTATCGACCTTCTGAGTAAAGCTAGAATGTCATTTATACCGCACGGTGACCGCTGTTAAAAAATAACAACACGGGGGGTGTGGCCTGCCATGAAGGAGTAGAGACGCACATGGTGGAGCTCTCCTAGCAGCACACAGTAAAAAGCGGACTTTTAGCCTGAAATATGGGACCCAAGGGCAAAAAGCGAAGAGGGAAGCAGTTGGACCCCCTCCAGGACCCAGAGGTCTTAATCTCAAATTATTTTGCGCCGCTGGCGGGCCTGCAGACCCCGTCATCGGCATGCTCACCGGAGCGGGCTCCATCTTGGGAGGCAGAGGCCAGAGAGACGCCGGGACTTCCAGCTTCCCCACCTGCTCGGGGATCTCAACGGACCTGCAGCGTTGCCGGTTCCAGGCGCCGGGCGGCAGCGGCGAAAGCAACATCTCCCTCTGGGTCACCGCGTGAGTCAGCGGCAGCTGAAGAGGAGGTGCCGGGACCCGGCCGAGAGCAGTGTGCGGCGAGACACAGCAGCCGCAGCAGCACGGAGTCGCTCCTGTCCGGCGGCAGTCTCCACAGCGGGAGAGAAGCCCGGCAGCTGACAGACAAGCCCGACCCTACTCTACTACACCCTCGGGATCGGGGACAGGTACAGGGGCGCCGTAATGGAGGAGGTGGAGGCTTCAGTGTGGTGGGAGCTGGCCACAAGAGAGGTCCGGTCACAGCACCAGCAGAACTCAGAGCCGCTGACCCAGCAGCCCCACTATGGGACCCAGAAAAGGGAGGTTGTAAGGGAGACACAGGTCCTTTCTCCCACAGCATTATCCCCAGACCACCAGGACGTGACCAGAATGAGCCCACAGCTATTTGCCACACAGAGATCCTCGAGCAGAAGCTCTCCATCACACACAGAGAGCAGCAGGTTGAAAGACTGGCCCATTGCAGGGCATGCTAGTTATTCCTCCTCCCCTGCACAGTCTACCTCTAGCAATATGGGGCCACAAGTACAAAACGCAGCTTCATCTCCCCTGCATATGTCAACATCTGAAGCTCTGTTAACCCTTAAGAGCCATCCTGAGCTGCAAGCTTTACTCTCATTGCTTCCTGCTAAAAGTGATCTTACAGCACTTGCTCAGGACCTGAAAGCCACGTGGCGCTCTGACCTCCAACCGGTTAAAGAAGATGTTGCTGTATTGCAAACCAAAGTAAGGGCTCTGGAAAGCTTTCAAGAATCTATGCAACAAAAGTTTGCAGACATGCAAGCATCCATAGACAACCAAGCTAACCTTCAACAGTCCTTAAAGGGGATGTATCGCTTCCTTAGTTCGGCTGATTCATACTGCTCTCAGCTTCTCAACTCTGGAAATGCAGGGGCGTTTCTTCCCCTCCCAGCTGGGTGACATCATCCCCCCTTCACTGTTCCTGCTGGCTCCCGAGACTCCCCCCCCCCCTCTGGGTCCACATGTCACTGTGTCTTTCCCTATGCAGTCTTATTTTGTAAGAGCTGTATACATACCACAGGCTGCATTCAATCTAGACTGAGCAGTGATCTCTTCTCCTCTCACAGCTGGAGATGTGTTACAGTTGAATCCAGCTCTATGAACGGCACAGATCTCTCTTCTATGCAGGAGAGTTAGGCACCGCGACAAAACTGTTATGTTTTCTCATTGTAGAATCTGTTGCAGTCTGTTTCTGCTGGGTGTGGAGAGAGAAAATGCTACAGCCCCTAACTCTGAGTCAGGCAGGGATCGACACAAATTGTGCTGTTTCCTGATTGTGTAAGCCCTTCAGTGTAATTCTGTTTCTTCTGGCTGTATAAAGTGAAAATGTGCCATCCCTTACTCTGAGTGAGTGACACAGGAATGCTCAATAGGACCGGGGGCTGTACAGAATGTAAATGAGCTCTCAGCTAGTGAAATGCAAGGAGGAGGGATCTGACCAGCACTGGATATCAGTGTAAACAAAAACACAAGATATGGAAAGCTGTGAATACAAGATAGCTTTGCTATAATCAATTGCAAAGTTGTTGTTTCACTGGGCCATGAGGGGTAACCCCAAATGCGTCCACTCTTATATCCTGTGCTTGCTTGTCCTTTCGTTTAAAGATCGGTAAATAAAGTTTCTTCTATTTATTTGGGCCATTGAAATGCTGGACATTTGTTTCTCTCTGCTACTTCTTTCCTCTGCCTGGGGGTCGTGCTCCATATGTGAGCGGTGAGCTGAAACTTTCCTTGGTCATTTGCTTTTCACTGTCCCTATCTGAATGACCATTTAATGAAATGATAAAACCCCTTTAACAGAGCAGATGGACGAGCTAGAAAACAGGAATCTCAGAAACAACATCAGAGGTAGAGGTCTCCCTGAGTCAATGAAGTCGCAGGACCTGTCTTCAACACTCATAAAGCTTTTCAATGGCATCCTGGGGAAAAACACCGAAGAAGCTATTGAATTAGACAGAGCACACAGAGCACTCCGGCCGCCAAGCATCGATGAAACTAGACCGCGCGATGTGATCTGTAGGGTGCACTTTTACTCTGTGAAAGAAAGCATAATGAGGAAAGCAAGAGCCACACCGAATCTCACATACGAGGGCACGAAGGTTTCGTTATTCCCGGACCTTTCAAGACGCACTCTACAGCTCAGGTCCACCATGAAACCTTTGCTCGCTATTCTCCAATCCCGCAACATTCCATACAGATGGGGATTCCCTTTCACACTGCAGGTCAGAAGAGGCGAAGAGATGTTGTCGATTAGATCACCGGCAGATTTACCGTCCTTTCTGTCAGCATTGGAGCTTCCCCCGGTAGCCCTGCCGGACTGGTCGGCTATGTTTGTGAGCTCCCATATGCCACGCCGAGACATTGGAGGTGTCCCATCCAAGAGACTGAACGCTCCGACGCCGGCTTTACCTTAAAGGATACGGAAGACTCAGATGACTTCCTTTGGTCGGGAAGACCTTAGAGACTGTATTAGAAGAAGTCTATATCTCCAAATGCCTTGAACGGTGATGTTATCGCCATTTTCTTCCTTGAGGGTCCCCAGGACTTCTATTCTCTGGGTGTATGTTTGATCTGGCTGTTAGATAACCCTCAGAGACGATGAGGCTCTTATGGTCAAGGCCAAAGGTTTAGGCTGTGTCCAATGTCTAACTTGTGTCTGAGATTAGTTGTCCCGATATGGAGCCTCTTGCCAGGTGGGATTTACCCCTCCCCTTCCCCTCCCCCCTTTATAATTATATTTAAAAAAAAAAAAATTTTCCCCTTTCTTTCCTGCTAGTATTTCACCCCTTCCCCCCTGGTGAGGGCGCTTCTACTTTATTAGCTTGTCCCCTTATATTTACATTTCAATTTATCATACCGGCCCCTTAGAATATGCTCTATGGACCTCCTGGTGACGTGCCATGACAAATGAGTTATGACACGGATACCCGGGTAGAGGGGGAGCTTCTCTCTTCTGTCATGGGTGTCTCTGCTCTTGGCAGACATGGGCCCCAAATAGGGACTACACATTCTATTCTCCACCCCACAAAGTATATAGTCGTATTGACTATATGTTGGTACAGCATTCTTTACTTCCCTATTTAACTAAAACTTCAATAGGCCACATATTACATTCGGACCATGCCCCGATAGTCTGCACCCTGCAGCTTCCCCATGTAATAGACGTACTTTCTCTTGGATATTAAACGAATCGCTCTTAGAAGACTCTCTCTGCTTGGCCGAGCTAAAGCAAACTACTCAGCACTTCGTTGAAACACACAAGAATGACCCCTTCTCTCACCAGATCAAGTGGGTGACCCTGAAATGTGTATTGCGGGGAGTCCTAATCAAGCACGGCTCCAGGCTTAAGCGAGAGGCAGTTGCTAAATTACAGAAGCTGTTAGACCGATTGTGTGATCTGGAATCCACGCATAAACACTCAGGTGGGGACTCGGTCTATAGGGAACTGATCCAGGTCAGACATGATATTCGTGGACTAATTGATAAAAAGCAGAGGCGTTTTAGGCAGATTTGCGCACACTCTTATTACGACAAGCTAAATGATTATCTCGGAGGTACAGCCCTCCCTAGATAGACTGGTGGCCTAGAGACCCCAATTTCAGTGGGAGAGTTGGCCGCAGCGGTGGCATCTACCCCGTCAGGCAAAAGCCCGGGCTCGGATGGCTATACGGCCAAAGTACTGGGTGACGTGCTCTCTGGCCCGATGTTAGATTCCTTTAACTCGGTCTCCCACGCCAAAGCTTTCCCGTCCCAATCATTACACGCTTACATTACAGTGGTGCCCGAAGAGGGGAAAGATCCTCATCTTTGCTCCAGCTATAGACCGATCTCTTTATTAAATACAGATCTGAAGCTGTTTGCAAAGTTGTTAGCCACTCGCATCAACTCCATATTAGAGGACCTGATTGGTCTTGACTAAGTGGGGTTCATACCCTACCGAGAAGCCCGAGATAACACTTTGAAGACCTTCTCTTTAATCCATCAGGCACGTACAAGTGGGGTGCCCTGCATGCTGCTATCATTGGATGCCGAAAAGGCTTTTGATAGAGTAGACTGGTCTTTACTTCACTCTACCCTCATTCAGTTGGGGCTGGGTCCTGTCATGATCCAGCGTATCATGGCGCTTTATCAGAACCAAAGTGCCCAAGTCAGGATTAATGGCTAACTGTCGTCTCCGGTGTACATTCGAAATGGCACCAGGCAGGGCTGCCCGCTATCCCCTATCCTATTTGTCTTAGTTATGGAGCATTTGTTCCAGGACATTAGAAGGAATCCAGATATCCAAGGGCTCCAAATCCAGGGTGAACAATTCAAGTGTGCGGCTTTCGTGGATGACTTCCTCCTATATATAACCCAACCAGCGACATCTCTCCTATCCCTGATGTCCTCCCTAGAAGGCTTCGGCTCTCTATCCCACTTCAAAATTAACTTGTCTAAATGTACGGCCTTAAATGTCTCTTTGGAGGAATCCATGGTTACCCTCTTGAAACAGAATTTTCCATTTGGGTGGGCACGGGAGGCTTTTAAATACCTGGGGGTTAATATCCCAACTAATCTTCAGAAAACGGAAGAATTAAATTTTGCGCCATAGCTGAACACCTTAACAGCAGATCTGAATCGGTGGACTACCAGGGATTTCTCCTGGGTGGGTCGTATAAACATTGTTAAAATCAACGTTCTTCCTAGATTGCTATATCTGTTTCAGACACTTCCCATCCTGTTGCCAAAAGCCTTTTTCAAAGCCTTGGACAAATGCCTACGATCCTTTGTGTGTGTGGGTGAGGGGGCGAGGATTGCAAAGTCGACTCTCATTAGACCCAGGCAGGAAGAAAAAGGACATAATAAATATATTTAAACATATTAAGGGCCAATATAGAGATCTCGCTAAAGATTTATTTATACCCAGGACTGTATCTAGAACAAGGGGGCATCCTCTACGTCTTGAGGAAAGAAAGTTTCTACATAAACATAGAAAGGGATTCTTTACTGTTAGAGCGGTGAGACTGTGGAACTCTCTGCCAGAGGAAATTGTCATGGTGAATTCACTAACAGAGTTCAAGAAGGGCTTGGATGCATTTCTGGAGTGTGATAATATAACAAGTTATAGTGACTAGGATTCTGAAGAAGGGTCTGGATACATTTCTAGATGTAATATAACAAGTTATAGTGACTAGGATTCTGGAGAAGGGTCTGGATACATTTCTAGATGTAATATAACAAGTTATAGTGACTAGGATTCTGGAGAAGGGTCTGGATACATTTCTAGATGTAATAATATAACAAGTTATAGTGCCTAGGATTCAGGAGAGGGGTCATTGATCCAGGGATTTATTCCGATTGTCAGATTGGAGTCAGGAAGGAATTTTTTCCCTAACATGAGGACAATTGGCTTCTACCTCATGGGGGTTTTTGCCTTCCTCTGGATCAACACTTTAACACTTTAGCAACACTTTAGCACTGGATGGACGTATGTCTTTTTTTGGCCTGACAAACTATGTAACTATGTAAGGGGGGCTGGCTCTTCCAGACGTCAAAGCCTATTATCTAGCAGCTATCTCCGTGAGATTTATAGACCTTTACTGTAGAGGCCATCTAAAAAAGTGGGTGCAACTTGAGGAGCGGATTTTTGGATGCCTGCTCTCCCAGCTTCCCTGGCTGAGGAGTGCGGTCATGCCCAAGAAGAAGGTGCTAGCCCTGCCATGGATTGCCCAGAATTCCTTGTTGGCCTGGCGGAGATATGGAATGTCCTTGTCCCTTTTCTCCCCAGATGGCCCTCTTACCCCGGTCCTGCACAACCCAGCGTTAGCTCTGGCAGATCCCCCAGGTGGTCAGGGGGGACGTGAGGGCCGACTGATTTTCAAAGATCTCTTGACCAATCGGTCCTTGAAACAATTATCGTAGATCCCTGATGTTCTGTCGGCCTACGCGCTCTCCTGGTTTAACTATAGGCAGATTTATCACTTTTACACAACTCACAAGGCCACGATGAACTTTCATAGAGCTTTAACCCCTTTTGAGGAGATGTTTGTGGGCAGTCATTCATACGACCATACGATCTCACGGGTCTATGACTTACTCATCGGTTCCTGTACTAATGCTCCTCCGGCTTATCAGTCAGGTTGGTCAAGGGAACTTGGGAGAACAATAGTGGAGGAAGATTGGCAAAAAGCCAGTATTCTTTCATATAAAGCTATAGTCTCCTGCAGATTACAGAAACTAAATTTTAAAATTCTATCCCGATGGTACAGAGTCCCTGCCCTGCTCCATTCCCTATACCCCTCTGTTTCCAGTGGCTGTTGGAGATTTGGCCAGGAAGAGGATACAATGACACACATCTGGTGGAGGTGTGCTGAGATACTTTTGAGGGCTTTTGGGGCAAGGTTTCACAAGTAATTTTCTTAACCACGGGGGTAAGGCTTCAGAATGATCCTATGGTTTTGTTGTTGAACAGTATACCCCTACCGATTAGCACTCTTAAGGGTAGTCTCATTATTTTCATGCTCAGTGCGGCCAGGTTATTAATTCCTGGCTGTGGCGGACGACAATGATTCCCTCCATATCTGACTGGTTTAAGGAAATATTCTTTTTGCAGAATATGGAGGAAATCAGAGTGGACAAGGAGCATATAATGGACAGATATCGGGCAACTTGGTCTGCCTGGATGGCCTTCTGTGCCTCTCCAGACTACACCACCTTTAATTAGTTGATCGGATTTATGTCGTATGAGACCTGCGGATAGCTAAGATGGACGGCAGTTCTTTTAGCAGCACAAGAGTTTAGTGCACCTGAGACAGCGATTCATTCTCTTTGTCATGTAGATGAAACCAGAATGACCATATTCATTATGTGGCTGGTTCACCATAATTGTTGCATTGGATCCATCTCTCCAAGGCCAAGTTTAGTTTTAGTGTTACCAGGTCTGCAGGTTTTGATGGTTGTGTTAGCGCCACTGGCAATTTTTCTAGCTTAATAGTCAGCGGTTGTTCCCCTGATTAAGCAATTTTTTCTAAGGGCTCTATGTAATTATGTATATGTCTGGTATACTTTAATTTGCCAAGTTCTGAATAGTATCAATCAATATGATTTCATTTCCTTTAGAATTGTAAGCTCTAGAAGAGAAAATTGAATGGAACTGTGCTGATTTTCATGCATGCTTGCTGTCTTTCCTTGTGATTGCATGTGCACATTTGTGATTAATGAAGTATCCTGTAGAATCTTTATTTTTTATGTTTATGTTGCTATATATTACCTTCAATAAAACTTTTGAATAAGAAAAAAAAAATAAAAACACTACCAGGATTGCTATATTTTGTTCAAAACGCCTCACAATAACCTTAATAAAAAGTGATCAAAGTGTCATATGCACCCCATAATTGTACCAATAAAAACATTAACTCATCCCACAAAAAAAAGCTCATAATAAGCTTCATATACAGAAAAATAAAAAAAGTTATGGCTTTGAGGCTATGACGACATAAAAACACAATACTTTATAAACACATTTCTATTGTGTAAAAGTAAGAAAACATAAAAAAAGCTATATAAAATCATTGTACTAACCGCATTGTAAAGTTATTATGTCATTTATACCGCATGGCAAACGCTGTAAAATTGAAGCCAAAAAACAATGACTGAACTGCGTTTTTATCCTCCTCATTTTCATGGCCCCATGCTAAAAAAAAACTATGGAAAACCTGTAGACCCAAAATGCACACTTTACCCCTAGATGAGATCCATGAGGGGTGTTGAATCCAAAGTGGGGTGATTTCTGGAAGATTTCACCTGTTCTGCTACTTTGGGGCTTTGTAAATGAGACATGGCACCCACCAAAATCTGCATTACAAAAGCCAAATAGCACTCCCTCCCTAGTACACCCTGCCATACGCCCAAACAGCAGTTTACACCCACATATAGGATATTGCCAAACTTGGAAGAAATTGTGTAACAAAATTTGGCGCGTTTTTTTATAGGATTCCTTGTAAAAATTAAACATTTTAAGCTAAAATTACAGATTGTTGGAAAAAAAATTTTTTTTTCATTTTCACAGCCTAACGCAACAACAAATTGTGAAACAACTGTGTGTTTAATATACCCACTACACCCCTAGATATATTCCTTAACCCCTTAAGGACCCGGCGTTTTTTTTGGGTGACACGTTCGTTTTTCCCTCCTCGCCTTCTGAAAGCCACCTACATAGACACATGAGGGCTTTTATTTTGCGGGACAAAGATGTACTTTCTAGTGGTGTTATTCACTATACTATAGAATATACTGGGAAACCGCCAAAAAATTCCAAGTGGGACAAATTGTGAATCTTCGTTCAATCTTCGTTCAATCTTCGGTAAATATAATGTGTTATCTGTATTCTTCAGGTTGTTACGCATCTGGCAATACCAAACATGTAGGGTTTCCGTTATGTTTTGGTACCGTAAAAAAATTCCAAACATTTTCTATTTTTGAAAATTTGCACCACGGCGCCATTTGTGCGACCAATAAAATTTTTTGTACTAACACTACGGACGGTCAGTGAGGGGGAATTTTTTGCGGGCTGAAGTGTACTTTTTATCGCTAGCAGTTTGGAATGCATGCGACTTTTTTGATAATTTTTTATTCCATTTTTTGAGTGACGAAAAATGGACCAAAAACCGCAATTTTGGCGTTTGGAATTTTTTTCTTCACACGTGTTCAGCGTTACGGGATTAAATGATGTTATATTTTTATAGATCGGACTTTTTCGGACGTGGCGATACCAAATATGTGTAACTTTTTTATTATTTTAATGATTTTATTTGTAAAATGGGGAAAGGGGGGTGATTTGAACTTTTAATACTTTTTTTTGTACTTTAAAACTTTATATATATTTATTTTTTACTGTAACATTGAGGCCATCTGTGGTACTTGACCACTAGGTGGCGCGATTGTTAATACAACCTAATGCATTGCATAGGCAATGCATTAGGGTGTACAAAGATGGCGGTTTCCCCACTTCCTGTCTGCGGACGGAAGTGGGGCAAACGGCCAGGGTAAGTGACGGGAGCCTTCACAAGGCTCCCCACCACAATGCCGGTGATCGGATCGGCGCAGCATAGCTGCGCTTATGCCGATCACCCCACCGATCAGTGGTAATTCAGAAGACGCGGCCATCTTTGCCGCGGCGCCTGATTGGTAAAACAGCGCCCGTGGGCGGAGCCACCCGCCGGCGCTGTTACAGCCGGGTGTTAGCGGCGATTTGCCGCTAACACCCGGCGGCTGTGCGGGGGGTTCGCGGAGCGATCCCCCTGCAAAGCCCCTTAGCGGCCCTGGGACGTACTGATACGCCCAAGGTCGTTAAGGGGTTAAGGGGTGTAGTTTCCAACATGGGATGTTGTTAGGGGTTTTCATTAAGTTTTAGCATCATAGGGTATCTGCAAATCTGAAATGACACCTAAATAAAATTGTATTGAAAATGAGACACCAAAGTCCGGTAGGTGCTCCCATAGGTGTAACTTTAGAGGGGTAGGGAGGGACCTGGTCCCTCCCCACACACACTTTTTTCTTGGTGGGGGACGCTCCCCCCCACTTTTTAGCCACTTCAATAAAAAATAATCCATATGAAAGCATGAGGATACGGTAAGTGGGGAGAGCAGAGCACAGAGGAGGAAGACATTAACCCTGGGGTATCTGGGGCTGTGTAGGTATCTTTCCCTCCCCTCGTACCACTTCCCCTATGCTCAGCCCTCATCAGAGAAGAAGGGAAGCTCTTGCCGAATGCCGACTGCACCAGACTATAGGAGACAGGTAAGACGTGGACAAGGGTGCTAGGCGTTGTGTGTGCATGTGAGTAGGGTATGTACTGAATATGTGAGATGTATATATACTGTACAGCCATGTGTCTAGCCATGTCACGTCTTCCCTGGAGCGTAAGTGAAAATGAATGGGACCAGCCCGGCAGCATTTTAGAAGTGTGGACTGGCCAGCACGTACTTCTAAAACACCCAACTTATAGCAGAGCGCACAGTACACCCCGATATATGCAATGTGAACATACCTTAAGAATATGTTCACGCGGAAGATATGAATGCTAATTCTGGGGCGGATTCAGTGCTGGATCTGACTCAGAACCAGCGTCCAATCAGGCAGGAACTGATTTCCATTGTACCCCATGTAAAATCAGTGCCGTCGATTAGATGACACTGATTTTACTTGAGTATTTTCGGTGTGTACTGTCAGTGCCTACACAGAATTCTTCGAGGTGTTTTACGCACTAACAGCAGTAAATGGATAGGAGGGAGAAATCTGCCTCTGGCAGTCTGGATCGTTTGCTCATCGGGATTCTGCGTTTGCAAGCACCGAATTTCCAACAAGTAAATGACACTGTCAGTCCCAAAAAAAGTCATGTGAACTCACCCTAAGTGTGCAGTGTGTCTGTGTTCAATATATGAATATATACACACACACACAATTTCTGGGGTACCTTGTCTAATGTAGTCTCTGGGGTACAGTGTGTAATCTAATAATCTCTGGGATATGGTGTAATATAAACTGTGTTGTACAGTGTGTAATATATTCTCTGGGGTATGGTGAATAATGCAGTAATCTAGGGTACAGTGAGTAATGTGAGTAATCAACACTTTAACACTTTAGCAACACTTTGGCAAATGGGCTGAACTGGATGGACGTATGTCTTTTTTTGGCCTGACAAACTAAGTAACTATGTAATGTAATATCTGGTGTATGGTGTGTAATGTAGTAATCTCTAGGGTACAGTATAATGTAATCTCTGTTGTACAGTGTGTAATGTAATCTCTGGGGTACAGTGAATAATTCATTAATCTCTGGTGTACGGTGGGTAATGTAGTAATCTCTAAGGTACAGTGAGTAATGTAATATCTGGTGTATGGTGTGTAATGTAGTAATCTCTGGGGTCCAGTGAGTAATTAATTCATTTCTAGGGTTCAGTGTGTAATATAATACATTTTTGGGGTACAGTGAATTATATTATTTCTTGAGTACAATTTACAATTCATTTCTAAGGTGCAGCTAGTAATGTAATCTCTGTGACTACCAATGTGTAATATAATTCATTTCTGGGGTGCAGTGAGTGGTCATTTCTGGTGTATGGTATGCAATAAAATACATTTTCGGGTACAGTATGTGACATAAGTGATTCCTAGGGGAACAGTAAGATTGGGTTCTTTTATTTTCCTCATTCTGTTGTGTGTATAACAAATTTAAAGGGGTTGTCTCACTAAATTGATTCATCCTACCTCAGTCCTGTTTTCTTGGTTTCATTTTGAATTCAGAGGAATGTTAACGGGCTTCTGCTAGGCTGCAGTAGAAGCCAGGTCTGTCGCTATAGCAACCAGTGCTGGCAGCCTATCAGGAGAGATCAAACAGGTCTGTAGCTATAGTGACCTGAGGAGCTGATGCAGTCCATACAAGAGGGGATATTTAGAAATAGGTAGGACACTGTTAATGGACATATATTGCAAAGTTACTTGTTTTTGCAAGATCTTTAACATAAAGAGCAATCCTTGTAGCGAGACAACCTCTTTAATGGATTAGTGATGGGGGATGGGAGGGGTTAAGCGAAATTTGCTGCATTGCACAACGTTTTTTTATTTCCATGTAGAGTGGGAAATATTGTATTTGTGCTGGTTCGGTTTCATTGCCAGGGCTGCTTTTTAGTCCCAGTCTGGCTCTAAAGCCAGTAATTAGAGAGTCATTGATAACTTTATGGATTGCACCAACAGTGTTTGCCATAAGGACTCCGCCCGGACCTGCTGGGGGAGCTCTCAGCACTCCATCAGACCTCCTAGCTGGGTTAGAGGTGCCTGGTTCACTGCAGGGAGAGGAGGGGAGAGAAGGGAAGGGAGGGGAAGTGAAAGGAAAGGCGAGTGAAGGAGGGATAGGAAGATAGAGGATGATAAAGGAAAATTGGTCCGCCCACTTTTTGAACCAAAGTTACGCCCCTGGTTGCTCCTCCTACTCTGAGGCTTATTGTTGAGCCAAATAGCACACTAGGGCCACATATGGGATATTGCTAAAAACAGCAGAATCTGGGGAATATTAAGTTACATCCATGCTCCTGTGAATAATGGATAAAAACTGAAAATCTGGAAAAAAGTGAAATTTCAAAATGTCACTTCCACTTTGCTTTAATTTCTGTGAAATGCCTGAAGGGTTAACAAACTTCCTAAACGCTTGTTGTAAATACTTTAAGGGGTGTAGTTTCTTAGATTAAGTCATTTATAGGGGTCTTCAAACAATAAATGGTTTGGCCGCATAGCATGCACACGCCAGTGAGCCCAATCGAGATGTACTCTCCTACATCTCATATATTCAACAAAGACCAAAGTTTAAACAGGCTCATACTCTTATTAATATTTTTATGTTTCACAAATTACAAATATACACTTAACTGGATACATAGATAAATATAGTAGAAAATAACCTGGTGCTGCTTTTAGTCCATCTTTCAATGGTTAGTCATTCCTTTCAATGAAATAAACGTAGACCTGGCTGGAGCATTAGCTTGCTGCATCTTGCAGCGGTGACGTTTCGAAAGACTGCTTTATTTCAGATTGAGAATGGAAAAAAAATTCACAAAATTTTGATATTTTTCACAAATAAACAAGGATTGTTTGGACCAAAAGTTCTTACTAACTTGAAGCACAATGTGTCACGAGAAAGCAATCTCTGAATCACATGGATAGGGAAAAGTGTCAAAAAACTATTCTCACATAAAGTGACACATTACAGATTTAAAAAATGGAGCTCTGTCAGGAAGGTCAAAACTAGCTAAAGCAGTAGGGGGTTAAACAGGCGCCATGTATGAAGGAATGGGAGTCAGAGTTGAAGTTGGAGCTTTGGGAAATTAAGGAGTCCGAGTTGGAGCCCTGGCTTACTGACTCCACAGTCCTGATAGGATGTTATAGCAATATTTCTATTTTCTATTTTTCTATATCTGTGTTTTACAGATGACACCAAAGGCCATATCAAATGGTACCTGTTACTGGCTTTTATCTTCCTACTGCATTTATAGTGTAGGTGAAGACCTTTCTCAACAATAGTAGCTGCATAAATTTAAAGGAGTACTTTGATTGCTGTGTTCATGTATTTGAAGGTTATGGTTCATCTTTGATTCATGTGATTTGAGTTTAGGAAAATGGCGCAAAAAAGCAACATGTTTACACATACACAATAAATGTCTGTGGGAGAAAAATGTCACAAATTTCTGAGAAAAAAAAAAACAGAACACCAAATCTGCATCTGGGAAAAAAATGCCTCAAAAAAGAAAATTAAAATAAAAAGTTTAGTGCACTTTATATTTCCATGGCCAAAGTGACACCAGCATAATGGGCACAGGTATGTAATGATGACAGTCCTAAAGCAGGCAAATTTTTGCAGCTCTAGTAAGGTGAGGTGTTATTTTTTTTTATTTATTTATTTATTTTTTATATGTTTGGGCTAGTGTATGTTTAGATAGAAAGCCTACATGGAAGAGGGCTGGGTTCTCAGCTGCATACATATGTCTAGCAGTGAGCATAACCGCAATAATCCAAAAAGTTCCAAAAACCTCCGGCACCAAAAGATATATATAATATAAAGACATATCCTTTAATCCATATCTATATGAAAAAATTCTGGGTTCTCCATCATATCTCACGCGTTTCGAGCAATAAATGCTCTTACTCGTAGACTAGTTATGGAGAAAAAAAAGAGACGCTTAAAACAGACAAATGGGAATACCGTTCCGCGCACATGGTGAAAGGCTAGAGCGGGAGCTCCGGGGACCATCGGGGCGAATCCGTCAAACACTGACCATCAAAAGTGCCAAGAACCGCCGAACGGACTGGGTTCCTCCGGAACCCCATCGGAACGAACCGGGACAGCCATGCTCACGTCTGAGACCGGAGTGGCGGAGCTTTGAAAAGCCCGCGAAATCGCGCTCCCGCCCGCACCACGCGACCGCCGGCTACATACAGTAACGCCGCAGACAGGCTGGCCTGACTTCCACCGGCCTTCCTCGCGCTCGCAGCTTAAATTTTACAGCGGGACTCCTTAGAACATCGCGGCTCGCCTGTAACCCAGACGGAGGTAGGATTCGTGCGCAACCTGCGCGGATACTTTAATGAGGTACTGGGGAACCGCATAGACAGAGCCAGAGGGCAGGCATAACAGGGTCGAGCGGCGGTCGTTTGGCGGGCACTTCTCCCCTTACCCTGCTACAAGAAACAAAGACTCTAAAGTCCATAGAGAGGACATAGGCCACGCCTCTTCGGTGACCGGCATTCTCCAGGAGCTCTTGTGCAAAAAGAACTGAGTTCGCATATACAGGCCCTGCTGCAGGCCATCCTACAGAAGTCTAGGTGGTAACTCCCACGAATTATCCAGAGCAGACACTGCAAACACCATAGATTGCTTTAAGTTCTGCAGCCCGGTTAGGTGGGTAACAGTAACTGTTACAGCAACTTGGATGTGCACACTTTGAGAGGCAAAACTATAATCTGGGGACTGTTCAATTAAACCAGGCTGCTGTTCTGCCTCAGAAATACTGCTCTAACTTGCAGGAATCCTGTTCTTTTAAGTAAGCGTTATATCTCCATTTGACACAATATTTGCAGAACATCCTGTTAGTGAGATACAGCTACTTTGTCTTACCGTCACTGTTTTCCACTGCAGAGGCCCTTGGCCATTTTTTTTCATATAAATAAGCCGTTATACCACCCTCCAAAAGATAGCCCTGTTCTAGTTTACAGAGACCTGCTCCTTTATAACTGAGCCGTTATATCCTCCTATGACAACTGTTATATAGACATTCCATTATCACAGGCATAAACTGCAGTGGCCACAAACCTTTCTTGCAGCAACAGAGACCTGCTCATTTAAACTAGCGTCTATACCTTCATCTGCACCCATCTACAGGACCTCGAACAATACTGATCATGCCAGTTGAGGTTAGCCTTGGCATAGGCTACAGAGTCCTGCTCCACACAATCAGTTCGTTATACCCTCTTTTGAACCAATTCTGCAAAGCTACTTCAATACCTGCGTATATGGAAAATTTGTGTGCAAGATGGGGAGCATCTAAACGCTAAGAATTGGGCAAAGACAACAAAGGGGGCTGGATTTTGCCCACCCTGCACCTCCTAGCAGCTTACGCGCAAAACCTGTGGTAAACCTAGGCCAAGGCAGTAGATGTGGACACATTAGTCGACTTCCCCTTTCTTCTACAGTGACGTCGTCTAATAATCTTATGTGCAAAATGAATGCAGGAGCAGGACATTTCCAGATATACCTGCAAGTACACAATTGCAGCGATAGTTGCAGAGGTGGCAAAAGCAGATCTCGGCGGACCTTCAGCCTCTCTGACCGCTTCAGTGGCGCGTATGTGGCACAAGTAAAAGCTTGAAGTAGAAACCATTCAGAGCGCCTGATGGACAAGATCTACAACGGCAAGATTGAACTAGCGACATGGATAGAGTCCGTTCCGAGCTCTCAGACTTAGCTCAGGAGAATGGCCGTTTGAGAGACAAGCTTGACGACCTCGAAAATAGATCAAGAAGGAACAATCTAAGAATAGTAGGGGTCTCGGAGGCCGATCCAGCGAGTGAGCTCATTAACCTCTGTGAAAGGGACCTACCAGAAGCTTTGGGCCTTCGGGGCCCGTGTAAAGTCGAGCGCGCACATCGCATAGGTCCAGACTTGAGAGAGGGAACCAGATCTTCCGCTCGTGCAAACGGACTATCCCCGCGGGCTGACCGCCCTCGCCAGATTCAATCGCCTAATTTCTCGATTTTTACAGATAAACAGGCGATTATCGGGCCTTCGGAGGCTTAAGTCTGACTGATCTTCAGAGGCAGGAAGATATGTGTTTGAGGACTTCTCAGCCGGACGTGCGTCCGAAAACGCAAAAACCGTCTCTCTGTATGCTCTGCCTATTTCGCAAAAGGGTGAAGTTGCATTTACTATACCGGCATTCCTGAAAATCTTCCACAATATCGGCAGTATATTCCATCATATCTCCTCACCGGAGGAAAGCACAGGAAGCGCTAAGGGAAGATGACAGGAGGAATTCAAGACCATCTGTACGTTCGGCCTGTTCTCGCACCCCCTCACCAACAAGCTCCTCTTCTACCTTCAGGGACAACCCCCCTCATGTGGATGGAGAGAGCGCTTTTCCCCTCACCCATACTGCAACCCCGAAAGAGCAGAGGAAACGCCAGGATTCCAAACTGGTCGTGTGAAAAGTAAATCGCTTATATGACATATGGTGGGAGCCTGAATATTGTCTGGACTTCTCTCATCCTCTAGGGTCTCCTTATGACTCCGAGAGTTCTTGTTCCCGGTTTAGCTCGGTTAGGGGTAACACGATGGGCTAAGATTACCTATGCCCCGGTGACCCCGGATTGTCCCAGTTCTGGGAAAATTCTAACACTTCAGTCTTTCGTTCTATTTATGGTGGAAAAAAGTGAAGTCGCATCGCACAGTCTTTGGGGATATTGATGCGGTAGTTGTTCTTTTCCTCTTCCCCAAAGGTGCAGAGCTATTGAATTGCTCCTAATTGTGTAGGATACGTGTTTTGTTCTATCTGTCTCCCTATCTGTTTCCCCCCCACTCCCTCTTCAGCGGGTCCCGAGGTCTTCTCCAGCTTGAATTTACATAATGAAAATCATATCCTGGAATATCAAGGGCCTGCGCTCGCCCAATAAAAGGATGATGGTGCTATGGCATCTTAAACGGCTCAAAGCAGAGGTGTTTCCTGCAAGAAACCACTATCCGAAGAAGAGTTCGTGCGCATGAAGCGTTTGTGGGTGAGCCAAGTATATGGCTCACCCGCAGTCGGTAACAAGGCAGGAGTTCTAATTTTGCTAGGAAAAAATGTAAAGGGCCAGGTTATAAACCACAAACATGACAGTGAGGGACGATGGTGTAACATCACAATCCAGCATAATGAAGAAGTCTGGACACTCTATAATATCTATGGTCCAAACTTGGGGGGTTCGGCTTTTAAAAACTTGGAACATAATTCTTAGCTCGATTAGTGGGAAGAAAATTGTAGGGGGAGATTCAACCAGCATGTCCGCCCTGAAGATAGGAGGAGCAACCCTCTCGAAGGTACTCTCGGGAACCTAATCGCCATGCTGCAAGTTTCACTGAGCACCTTGACTTGCATGATATTTGGCGGATACATAACCCCGAAGGCAGGGAATACTCGTACTACTCCCCCCCCACACGACACGTGGTCCCGAATTGATTATATTTTTGTCACCCGGGACCTTCTACCCAGGGCAAGAGATTCACAAATTGGGGATCTGGTTATCTCGGACCACGCCCCCACTATACTAACTGTTATGGATAACGTACTAGAGGGGACCAGACACAATCTGGAGGTTCGTCCATTTATGGCAAAGGCGAGAGTTTCAGTAACTCTCCAGGTTGGTGGGAGGAATACAGCTCTATAATAAAGAACACAGGACAAACCCACAATTGTATTGGGGACACGGCAAAGTGGTCATTAGAGGCAATTTGATGGAATATCTCAAGGCTAAAGAGAGGCTCACTAACAAAATCGACCACTGTGCTGGTAAGCTCCTGTGAAGCTTATGTAGATTTACACCTCCCTCCCGGAATTTAAACTACTTTTGCAAAGCGCTAAGCAGGATTATGAACACTGGCTAGAGAAAGAGAGCTCTTATACAAGTCTAAGAGCGAAGCTAAGCTCTTCCGATTCGGCAATAAACCTGGGAGGTTACTTGCAAAATTTGCTAAAGGCCACCCACCGCCACCAATCAGAACGGAAGGTGGAAAGGTAACGGAGATCCTACGCTCTTTTTACCAAACGCTATATACTATGAAATTAGCTAGAGAGTCCCACGCAAATGGTTAAAGCATTATTGAAAACCCACATCTCTCAACGGAGGAAGTTTCAATGTTGAGGGTTCCTGTCACTACTCTGAATATTGAGTCCGGCAATTTTACTAAACTGAAAGCAAAACAAGGCTCCCCCCCCTTTTTCCTTCCCCTTTACCTTTCTTTCCCTTTTTTTCAAACTATTAATTTTTTTTTCCCCCCCCCTTTTCCCTTTTATCCCCATTTACTTTTTTATTTTTCCCCCCCCCTCCCTCCTTTTTTTTTTTTCCTTTTCTCCCCCCCCCCCCCCCCCCCCCATATTTCTTTTTTCCCCCCCCCGCCCCCCCCCCCCCCCCCCCCCCCCCCCCCCCCCCCTCTTTTTTTTTCCCTTCTTTCCTCCCCTTTTCCTTTAACTTCCTCTCCCCTCTTTTTTCTCCTTTTTTTTTTCCTCTTTTTTTTTCCCCCTTCCCTTATTCTTTCCTTCTTTTTTCCCCCCCCTTTTTTTTCCCCCCCCCCCCCCCTTTTTTTTCCTTCCCCCCTCTTTTTTTTCCTTTTTCCTTTTTTTTTTTTTTTTCTTTTCTTTTTTTTCCCACCTCCCCCCTTTTTCCTTTTTCTTTTTTTTTTTTTTCTTTTTCTTCCCCCCTCTTCCCCCATGGGCTCGATGGAGCTTTACCAGGGAATATTTTAAACTTTGAAGAAGCAGATTGCCCCCACCCTCTATCTTTGTACAAATTCATACCTGTCTGGGGCCCCAATCCCCAAAAGATATGTTACGCCCACATCAAACTTATCCGAAACCAGGGAAGATCTTTCCCAGGGCCTCTCATACCGTCCGATCTCCTTAGTCACCATTGATCTCAAATGCTTTCGAAAATCATAGCAGACCGTATAGCCCCTCTCATCCCCAACTAATTGTTCTCATCAGGGTGGGGTTTGTACGAGGGAGTGCAGCATAGCTAACATCCGAAACGTACTTATTGGTCCTGGACGCAGTGAAGAAGTCGCCAAGGCACATCCCTTCTCCGCGTTGGTCATGATCGGACACGGAGAAGGGCTTTTGATCGGGTTGACTGGGATGGTTGAATGGTACTAGATAAATTGGCCTCAAGGGTCGTTTCCGCACCTTTCTCCATAGCTTGTACAACAACCCTGAGGCGAGGATTTGCCTCCCGGGTTCTGTCCAAACCATTGAGCTGCAGACGCGGGACAAGAAGGGTTGCTCTATCACCCTCCTTTTCAATTTTGGCAATTGAGCCCTGGCAAAGATCTTATCAACTCCACTATCTTGAGGGTATTCAATTTATATCCTCTGAACAAAAATTGGCCCTGTTCGCGGACGATGTTCATTTTTTTCTTAGAATTCTGAGAGGACTCCCAAGCTTGCTTAGACACCTCAGATTATTAAATTCTTTTTCGGGATTTTAAATTTAATAGAATCTAATCGGAACTTCTAAGTCTATCCAAATTTCACGACCTACTTTTTGAATCAATTGGAATCACATATACATATTGCTCCAAATCAATCAAATAATCTTGGAAACCATATAGGGAAAATCCCCAGAAACATTGTACTCTTTCAAACCTATTCCCCTATCTTAAAAATGCTCAGAGAATTGGATTGGGTTTAGTCGAAGCTACCCCTCTCCTTACTGCGCGGTGTTCATTTAATACGAATGTGAGCTTTCCCAAGCTCCTATACCCGCTTTCAAAACTTTACCCTTATTACTAAAACATACCGATATCAAAGATTAATCCAGGGCTGGATTCTCAAAATTTATTGGGCAAATAAACAAACCGAGGTTATCCATTGCAAGTGAGGCTCCCTAAAAAGATCAGGAGGCATAACACCTCCAGACGTAAGGATGTATAATCTCGCATGCAATCTGCGGCACTGCCTAGATTGGTCAAGAATACCATCTTTTTTTCCAACCGAAGTTGGAAGCAGGCACTGGCTTTCTCCATGAGCTTGTACGGCATTATTACATACTAAATTTACTTATATCCCGCGAGACATTAGATCTGCCTCTTGAAGCGGGATATCAATTGCCACCTGGAAGGTTCGCCGGCCAAGTTGTTTAATACTCCCGCACACACATTAGCAGCCCATGCCATTAATTGGTCACCTGAAATTGAACAAGGTGTAGGGGACCCACCATCTTCGCGGCCTGGGAGGAGAGGAGTCTGTCCACGGTCGGACACTTATTTGACTACCAAAGCTAAAATACTACACATTCCCTGACCTTCAGAGGTCCTATAATTATCCCATCCCACTCAGTTCTTAACTTATGGCAGACGACGTGCTTGTTAGATTTCAGGGTAAATTACCTTACCAAAAGGAATTTCCCTTTAATGACTTTGATGATTTAATTGGCCCAGTGACTTGAGACACTCCTTACTCTTCCTGTATGTAAAATCAGCGATACATCGCTTATAGGTAGTTCACCTTCCTCCCTAGCTAGGTGGGAGAGACACTTTCCAGACATGGATGTCCCGCAAATGGCGTTGGCAGGCTGGAATACAATTTGCAAGAACATAATAAGGAAAGATGAGAGAGACCTACTTTAGGTTCATGCATCAAGCCTATACGACTTCACTATCCCCCCACACCCTGCCGCTCCCAGCGAAAAACAGCATGGCCCTAAGTGTCAGCAGGACAAAGTCGATTTGATTATGGATGTGGTCCTGCCCGGTATCCCAGTGATTCTGGAGAAATCTAGGGAGACTGCTTAGTTCAAAATGCGGACTAAGAATTCCCCTGTCCCCCGTCTTTTATCTGTTCCATGATCTGACAGGCATACATAGGTACCATACACTGCTTCACATAGTGCTTCTGGCAGCAAAACGCTGCATCTTACACAAATGGCTAGAAAGCACGATGCCAAGCATAGGAGAGGTGCTTAGACAAGTTAAAGCATACTTGAACCTTGAAAGAATTGAAGTTGAATCAGCAAAACCGACTCGCACAGGCAAATTCTTTGCAACCTGGAAACCCTTTCTTGAAAAATTCTCTTCTACTGAAGAGATACATAAAACTGGTCCTCCCTTTTAGATCCACCAAATGGTATCTGGAAGAAACACTGGCTGGCTCACTGGGTTGCCTCTGTCTCCCGGACACCACACGTAGGGATGGATACTAGACTACCTTTGCTCCAATCCCTAGGGTGGGGCGAGAAATACAATGACCATCCCACCTTGTGTGGCACTGCACAACAAGACCTAATTCCAGGTGCTGTACTTGTGCGCTTCTGACCCGCTGGGGAGGATCCCCCATACTCTTTCTTCCCCTCCCCTTCCTGACCCCTATGTCCCGTATTTTAGGGTCTCTACTGAGATGTGCAAAGGAATTCTACGACCTAGATCTCGTGGTCTCAGGGGCACTCATGTTAACGTAACATCCACCGCTTACCGGATCCAGTGGAGAGGATACCCCACTCCCCCTCCCTTCCTTACCCTCATGTTCTCCATTGTTGGTGTGATTGAAGTCTCTGTCTGTCTAAGTTGTAGTTATGTTTGAATACTTCGGTTGTTTTAAAATAGAAAACTGGTTTCTAAATGGGACTCTGAACTATAGTGTATGAGGCATAAATAACTGCCATATGTATGCACTACTGGAGCAAGAGGTCCAGGGTGAATACCCCTGTGGCAGATGTGAGCATGTTGCTACTCTGGTAGCTTGCATTTTAGATCTAGAGGAGCAAAATGCAACACTGAGGGCGATTGACAATGAAGAGAGGAGTTTGCTTCTCACTGAGCAAACAGTTAGTGGGCTAAATGTTGAGGGTGGAGTATTGGATCAGCAGGAGGATCCGTGTAGCTGGGTTAATGTAGTAGGGGAGGTTCTAGCGGTACCAGAAAAAGGAATTATTCTAAAGAATAATTTTAAAGAAATAGGCTCCAAGCTGAAGGGAAGGATCTCCAAGGTTGTGTTCTCCAGAATACTGCCAGTGCCATGCGCTACGCAGGAAAGACAGCGGGAGCTCAGGGAGGTAAATACATGGCTGAAGTCTTGGTGTAGGACAGAACTGTTTGGGTTCATAGAGCACTGGGCTGATTTTTTGTTGGGGTAAAGTCTGTTTTCTACAGATAAATTGCACCTGAATGGAAGGGGGTCTGCTGTGCTGTGGAAGAGAATTCTAGAAGTGGTGCGGGAGTATTTAAACTAGAGATGAGGAGGGAGGACAATATAGAAAATGAAGGGATACATGTGTTAGAGAGTGGTCAGACTATATCAGCGGGTGGAGAAGTGGAGTGGGGGAGGTGGACTAGACCAGTGGATAAGGAGATCCATGTGTTGCAAACCAGCATTGAAGATATAGGTACCCACAATATCTTATGTAATCGTATGCCATCTACTAACTGTGTAATAAATAATCAAATGCTGTCTACTAAAGATGTACCGTATTTTTCGGACTATAAGGCGCACCGGACTATAAGGTGCATTAACATTGAGCGCATTAACATTGAGCGCGTTTAAATATATAAGGCGCACCGGACTATAAGGCGCACGGACTATAAGGCGCGGCGCATTAAATGAAACAAAGTTCAGAGCGAAAGCCAAACTTTATTCAATACTTTCACAATAACTCTCAACTTGTAAAACATTCTTCCTTTTTTCATGCCGTATCGCCGCCGCGGATTGCAGCCGCAATACGGCCGGATTTATACAATGGTCCTGCCACTTGTGCCTTATTTCGCGACGGAATCACCCGCTGTAAAGAATGGGTTGTAAATCCGGCGCGAAATACGCGCCAGTGGCACTTATTTGCAACTGATTTGCAACTGATTTGTAACTGATTTCGGAACGTATTTACTATTGTAAATCAGTTGCAAATCAGTTGCAAATCAGTTGCAAATCAGTGTCACTAAATTAGTTGTAAATACGTTCTGAACAAAGACTGAAAACTGAAAACTGAAGAATTGATTCATATATAAGGGCGGAAACCCGGGCTATAAAAGGGCACTTTTGATTTCTGAGAAAATTTTCCCGGCTTTATTTTGCGCCTTTAAAAGTCCGAAAAAAAACGGGGAATGTTAAAAAACCTTGCCAACTCCAAAAGGGGACATGTTTAATTTTTCCAAAAACCCCTTTTAAACTGAACTGGTAACCTTTAAAAAACCCTGCTTCTAATGAACGTCCCATGAACCCCAAAGAGTCTAATGAACGTGTTAATAAATCCCCCTCCCCCGTGAAAACGGAAGGGGAAATTAAAAAGTCTATTCCACAAATGCCCGAAGTCTAGCAAAACCAAAAAAGGGGGGGGATGGCGAAATTTTCAAAAGGGCAGATTTATGTTTTGGAAAAGCTTTAAACAAGGGGGACCAAACCCCACATGATTGGATGTCAACCTTCAAGGTTTTAAAATAGTAAGGATGTCGCTCACCTTGGAAATTTCCCGAAAGTGCACCTTGGGCAGTTTTCCCGTGATTCCTTCTCCTAACTTCGGGTGGAAAATTCGTCCTCAGTTGGGAGGGCATGAATCAAACGAAGAGGGAAAAAAAAGCGTTTTCCCAGTCTCGAGGGAAACAATGGAAAATTTTTTAAAATTTTAAAAATTGTTTTTGCAGAGTGTTATAAAAAGACGTTTGGGGTGCAAGCCAACGCGTTGTTTCAGGGGCAAAACCCCCCCTTGGTTTCCGGGAAAGCAGGGGAACAAAATTTAAAAGAACAGATTAAAAGGGAACTGATCGTCATGCAAAAAGATAAGTCATTTCCTTTTTAATAAATAAATTGGGGATTTCACTGCCCATATAAAAAAAACTTTTAAAAATTTTTAATATCTTTGCTTTAACCCCTTTGAAACTATTAAAACATCTTTGTTACATATGAAAAAAGGTATTAATGGGGGTTTATAGGTGTTATAGGGGGTTTGTTTGGAATAAGCTAAGGGGCGTTAAAGGAGATTTAACCCCCTGGGGAAAATTTTGGTTTGGGAAATTTTCCCGAACAGAAGGCTTCTGGCTCGACCTTTGTTGCCATCTCCAACTCTTTTTTGGCCCTTACTTTTTTTTCAAAAAAAAAAGGATAGACTGCTTAAATCACCCATGTTCTTCTGTGAAAAAGCTTGTGCCCCCTGAATAGGTTTCTGTGCCCTTTATTGATGTTAAAGATGTGGCGCCTTTAACCCGAGTTTAAGGAATATGGGTTTAAATTCCCAATGCTCTGGGAAAAATTTGATTCAACGCAAGCATGGGACAAAAAAAAATTCCTTTTTTTTTTGTCCTGTTTAAAAAGGGGGGTCCACACCCGCAAAGGGAACTACCTCTTTATATCGTTAAAAACCCCCCAGGTGGGAAGGGAATTTTTTAGGGCCAAAAAAGCAGCCATTCCAAAAAACCACTCAAAAGCCCTCCCCTGGGGGGAAAATTTATACGGGCCCAGAAGGGCAAGCAACCCAAGGGTGATGAATTTTGAAAAAGAAAAAAAAAACCTATAACCCCAAAATTTAAAAGAAAGGGGTTAAAAATTAAAAAAACCCCAAAAAAATGAAGGGACTTTGGAAAATTTCCCGGAAAAAACAAAAGCCTTATTTTATTAACAAAAAGTTGGGAGGAAAATAAAGAACCCCTCCAAAAAACAAAAAAAAAAAAACCCAAAAATCTTTGGGCTTTTTCAAAACCATAAATACTAGCTTTGAAAAAAAAAAAAAAAATATTTTCAAAAAAAAAAACAAACTTAAACAGGATTTTGTATTGGCCCAAAAAATTTTTTGAGGGGAAGGGGGTCAGATGTGTACCTAAAGGGAAAAATAAACCCTAGGTAAGAAAAACCCCACCCCAGTATTTTAAAAGCCAGAATTAAAAAAAAATTTTCTTTCGCCCAAAAGGGGTACTTCCCCGCGGGGACTAGAAGCAATATGTGCAAAAATGCACAACAAAAAAAAAAACCTTCAAGAATACTCAAGGACATCAAAAAGGGAAAATAATTTTACGAAATTTTTTAATTTTTGACTCGGCCCAAAAATCGTCTAGGTATTCAAAAGTAAAAAAACAAGTGAAAAAATTTTATATAGGTGCACACTAGAAAAATTAAAAACTAGAAAAAAGCGGGGCATCTTAAAAACCCTCAATAAAGGGCACAGGGACCTATTTGGGGGGCAAAAACATTTCAAAAGAAAACCCTGGGGGTGATGTAAGCATTTTAAAACCTTTTTTTGGGATAGACAAAAAAGAATTGGGCCCCGAAAGAGGTGGGACTGGCAAACAAAGGTCAATTGCAGAAGCCTTTTGGATTTGGGGCTGGGAAACCAAATACCCCAACGGGGGTTTAAAATCCGAAAAGCCTAAATATAACCAACCCAACCCCCATAAAAACCTATTTAACCCCTTAATACCCTTTTCATAACAGTAACAAAGAAAGAATAAAAGATTTAAGAGTGGTTAAGCAAAGATATTAAATAATTTTTTTTGAAATTTTTTATATCAAACATTTATACCCATTATTAAAAATGGAAATGACTTTTGTTTGCATGACATAGTTCCCTTTAAACTGTTAAAATTTTAGTTTACCCCGCAGCCGTGAACAAGGGAGTGGAATTGCCCTGAAAAGCGTTGGCCCTTCACCCCCGTCTTTTTATATACCCTCTGCACCAACAATATTGAAATAAAAAATTTTCCATTGTTTTAACCTCGAGAAATGGACATCGCTTTTTTTTCCTTCAAGGTTTTTAAACTATTTTGGAAGGGCCCGAGAGAACAGGAGGGGAGAAGTGTGTCTGTATGTTTTGGGGTTATAAGGGGGGAAATGTGAAAGAGGAAATAAGGGCGAAGTTGCTTAAAAAATGTTGGGGGGGAAATTTTGGGGGTAAAAAAAAGGGGGGGATTTTAAAGCAGAAAAAATAAATTTTTTGGGTCATCTAAAACCCCCAAAAATTTACTTTAGGAGATAGAAGAAAAAAAGGGGTTAAACAAATGGTGCGGGCAGCACAGGGGGGTACAGTGGGGAATAAAGGGTGGGGCTTTAATTTCCCCCGGCATTGGGCTTGGGGCCCCGGTTTTGCATCAACTGAAAAAAGGGGAAAAAGTTCCCAATCTGTTTTAAGAGCAGGGGTCCCCAACCGGGGCCCGGGCCCCGGCCGGCCCCCGGCCCTTTTGGCATCCCCCTGCCGGGGCCCGCAGGCCATGGCGGGCACATATGACGGCCACCCGGTGACTTTAAAACCCGGCGGTTTGGGATCTGCTCTGCAAAGGCCGCTGTAACCCGGGGTGGAGGTAAATAGCAGCTGGCCCCACTTTGTGCGGAAGAAACCAAAATATAAAAAAAGGGAAGGGCGGCCCCGCATTCCCCCCCTGCTTTCCCTATCATTGTAATGCGGCGTCCCTATCCGGCCCCCTAAGGGGATTTAGCGGTCGAAGGGGGTGTGATGCAGCCGTGTCTTTACACCCCCTGCACCGCTGGGTCCACTGGACGCTGAGAGGAGGGGCTCGCCCGGGGTCGGGAAAAGGGGGGTAACGTTCTCTTTTTTTTTTTTTTTTTTTGGCCCCCACAAAGGGGGGGTGAATTTTTTCCAATACTGGAGGGGATATTATGGAGGGGGATTTAAAGGGGGGCAAATTAAATAAAGGGCCCTAAACAAATAAGGGAGCATGTTACCAAAAAGGGGCCCAAAAAACAAAAAGGGGCATAATTTCAAAGGGGGGAAATTACGGGGGGGCATAATTTCTAAAAGGAGCATGTTACTTGGGGGGGATATTTTCGAAAAGGGGGAAAATACTGGAAAGGGGGGTATTAAAAAGGGGCCAAAATTAAATAAAGGGGCATATTAAAGGAAGGGCAAATTAAATAAGGGGGCTTATTTTCTAAAGGGGCATGTTAAAAATAAAAAGGGATAATTTTAAAAGGAGGGGAAAAAAATTTTTTTTTCCCGGAGGGGCATATTACTAAGGGGGCTATTACTAAAAGGGCATTTTTACTAAAGGGGGCATATTTCGGGAGGGGGGGAAAATTACTTTAAGGGGGGATATTACTGAAAGGGGGATATTTCTAAGGGGGCCAAAAACAAAGGGGCATTAAAATTTCTGGAGGGGGCCCCTAATTTCAAGGGGGGGTATTAATAAGGGGGCATATTACCCGGAGGGGCATATTAAAATGGGGGCCAAAAAAAATAAGGAGGCCTTAAAAATGACAAAGGGGCAAAATTTTCTGGATGGGGGAAAATTTCTAAGGGGGATATTACTAAAGAGGCATATTAAATGGGGGGGCAAAATACTAAGGGGGATTTTTACTAGGGGGAAAAATGTTACTAAAGGGGCAAAAGGAGGGGATATTACTTTAAAGGGGCAAGTTACTAAGGGGCATAAAACTAAAGGGGCAATTCCGGGGGGGGGCATAATTTCTAAAGGGGCATATTTTCTTAAAGGGATAAATTTCTAAAGGGGGAAAATTACTGGAGGGGCATATTTAAAATAAGGGGGCATAATTTCTAAACGGCAAAACCCGGAGGAGGGCATATGGACTTGGGGGGGCCCAAAATTTTGGAGGGGGCATTTTTCTAAGGGGGGTATTTACTAAAAGGGGGATAAAACGGAGGGGCAAATTAATGGGAAAGGGGCCAAAAAAAATAAAGGGACCCCCTTAAATAAGGGGCATATTACTGGAGGGGCCTTTTTCTGGAGGGACATTTAAAATTAGGGGCATATTAAAAAGGGGGCATATTACTAAAGGGAGATATTATGGAGGGACATATTACTGGAGGGGCATATTTCTAAAGGGGCATATTACTAAAGGGGGCATATTACTAAAAGGGGGCATAAACGGGGGGGCAAAATTACTAAAGGGGGATTTTACTAAAGGGGGCCTAATTTTTTTAAAAGGGGATTTGCTAAAGGGGCAATTACTAAGGGCATATTAAATAAGGGGGCAAATTACTAAACAGGCATATTACTAAAAAAGGGGCATATTACTAAAAGGGGCATATTACTCGGGGGCAAAATTTCTTTAAGGGGGGGAATTACTGGGGGGTATTTAAATAAAGGGGCATATTACAAAAGGGGCATATTATGGGAGGGGCTTTTTACTAAGGGGGCAAATTACGGGAGGGGGGAAGTTATAAGGGGGAAAATAAAGAAGGGGCATAAACAAAGGGGGAAAAAAAGGAGGGGGAAATTACAAAGGGGGCAAGTTAAAAAAGGGTTCAAATTACTTTTGGGGCAATTACTAAGGAGCATTTTTGCTAAAGGGGATTTTTTTAAAAAATTTTTAAAAAGGGGCTTAAAAGCAAGGGGGATAATTTCCCAAGGGGGCAATTAAAATTAAGGGGGATATTAAAAGGGCATATTACTAAGGGGGAAATTTTAAATAGGGGGCATAATACGAAAGGGGATATTACTAAAAAATCATATTAAACAAAGGGGCCTAATTTCTAAAGGGGGAAAATTAAAAATTAGGGGGGGGATGTTTTTAAATAAATTTTGGAGAGGGGGCATGTAAATTTTCAAAAATGGAGGGGGCATGTAATTTTTCTATCATTTCTGGGGGGGAAAGTATTTTTTCTTCCCTTTCTGCCGGGGCATGTATTTTATCTATCATTACTAGGGACAGGAAAAATTTTTCTATCATTACTGCAGGGGGGGATGTAAAATTTAAAACCTTACTACAGGGGGATGGAATTAAACAAAAAAATTTTGGGGGGGGGCATGTAATTTTTCTATCATTACTGGAGGGGGTTTTATTTTTCTTATTACTGGAGGGGGCAAGAAATTTAATATATGCGGGGAGGGGGGGGTTTTTTAATTTTTATTTTCGGAGGGGGGATGTATTTATCAAATGTGGTGGGGGGCATGTTTTAAACAAATTTCTTGGGGGGGGCATGTTTTTTTCTAAAAATTTTTGGAGGGGGCATATTTTTTATCTTAAAAAAATTGGTGGGGGCAAGGGATTTATCTAAAAATTTTTGGAGGGGCAAAAAAATTTAAACTTATTACTGGAGGGGGCAAGTATTTATCTTTTATGGGAGGGGAATGTATTTATCTATCATTTCTGGAAGGGGAAAGTTTTTTATCTAAACATTATGGGTAGGGGCATGTAAAATTTTTCTAACATTCCCGGAGGAAAGGGATGGAAAAAAATTTTCATTTCCTGGGGGGAGGCCCGTAAATTTTTAAAATCTTAAATGGAGGGGGGAATTTCATGTATTTATTTTCTGGGGGGGGCAAGTACTTTTTCTATTTTGGAGGGGGCATGTTTTTTAAAAACGGGGGAGGCATGTATTTATCTATCATTTTATGGGAGGGGAGGAGTAATTTTTTTAAAACCCGGGGGGGGCATGAAATTTTTTTTATATTACAAAAGGGGGAAAAATATTTTTTATTTAATGAGTTGGGTTACATTGTATATTATATACATATGTAAAATTTTTGATCCCAAAATGAATGCAGACGACCCGCCCCTCGTGGTTAAGCAAATTTTAATACTGTTTTTCAGAGCTGAACCCAAACCGTCTGCTGTTATAAAAATAAATGGGGTTTCCCCCTACATACCTTTCAAATTTACACAGTTTACAAAATTTATTGGGGGTTTTTTTTTTGTGTGTAATTCTAAACATTCCCAAAAACCTTTTGGCCCAAAAACCCCCCTCTAAATTAAAATCCCCCCCCTAATAAACCCCAGCCCCACCGGGCCGTGGAAAAAGTTTGTTTTAATTTTAAAAAAAAAACCGGGCCCTTTGGGGGAAAAAAAGGGTTTGGGGGCCCCTTGTTAAAAGGATAAAAATTTTTGGGGCAGTTTGAAGGAAACCCCCCAAGAAATTGATGCTCTGTTGGATCTGTAAATTTTTTAAAAAAGCAGAACTTTCAAAATTTCAAAGAGCTTAAAAAAAACTTTTAAAAAAAAGTGATAAAAAACCCGCTAAAAAAATTTTAAAAAAATTTAAAAGGAAAGGGGCCAAGGACCGCAAGAGAAAACCCCAAAAAAAATTCTTTTAAAAATATAAATGCCAAAAGCCGAAAACAGAGCATTTGAACACTTAAAAACCCGGGAATTTGGGGAAAAAGGTTCACTGGGGACCAAGAAGGCAGAGGTTAAAAAAATAGGGTTTTCGTCAATGTATACTAACGTTTAAAGGGGTAATTTATGGGGGTGGGGCCCCGTGCACATGTAAAGGGGGTGCCAGTTTTGTTAATACAAACATCCTTTCTTTAAAATTTTTGGCCCCAAAAGGAAAAAGGTCCCAAACCAAGTTAAATAAACTGAAAGTGAACCCAAAGGTCCAGGGGCCGGAAAGGCATAAAACCCAAGAGTTCTTAACCCCTTAAGGCCCAGCCTGTTTTGGAAACCTTTCCCGCACAAAAGCCCAAATTTTGGGAAAAATTTGGCCCTATGTCACTTTATGGAAATAACTTTTTGCCCCTTTTTCCTGCCCCTGGGGATTTAAGAGGGGTTTTTTCGGGGACAAAGGGGCTTTTAAATTAGTAAGAAATTTTTTTCCATACCAATCCTTGTTTGTTTTTGGAAAAAAAAATCAAAATTTTAGAAAATTTAGAAAAATTTTGCGTTTTTTAAAGTTGCAAAATTTTTTTGGTTTCAAAACAGAAAATTATTTTCCCCCCCAAAAAAGGGTTTTAAACTAGCATCAAACCCTAGGGCCCCCTATAGGGTTGGGATCATTTTTTTAAATGTCTTTTTTTTTTTTTACGACATTAAGGGGGGGGATTTGAAATTTTTTATTAAAAATTTTTCCCCTTTTCAAGAAAATTTGCAATATACATTTTTTTTGGGGAAAACCAGTTTATGACGTTGGGTTTTTGGGGCCTGCATTTAGAAAACCCCCCTAAGTGACACAACTGAGAAACAAAAACCCCTTAAAAGAAATTTTCAACAAATATTTTGGAAGTTTGATAAAACCCCTTTTGGGTAAATTTCCCTGAATTTTAAAACAAAAAATTTTAGGTGAAATTTCAAAATTTCAACTTTTTTTTTCAGAAATTTTTAAAATTTATCCTTATTCACTGGAATACAAGTAAAAAGTGAACTATGTAAATGCAAGGTTTAAAAATCAATCTCCCCGGGGTTTCCGGGTTTTTTGAGATATGCCAAATTAGCCCAAATTTTCCCTTTTTTTGGCTCAACCATAAACCCCCGGGGAAAAAGGAGAGCCCTACTATACTCTGGGGTCTCCCTTTTTAATACGATTTTAATTTGGGGGCCATTTCAAAGGGTTTGGGGGGCACCCTTAAAGGGGCTAAAAAATTAATAAACCCCCCTAAATAACCACCCAAATTTGGAAAACAACTAAAAACCCCTTAATGAAATTTTCCCGGGGTGCATTGAGTATATAGAACCCCCCACTGGGTTCACAAATTTTTTTTAGCAAAAGGGGTGTGAAAATTAAAAAAAAATTTTTTTCCCAAAAATCTTCAATTTTATCTTAAAATTTTTAAAATATACAAGGAAACCTGGAAAAAAGAAACCCCAAAAATTTGTTTAAACAATTTTTCCAATTCGGCAAAACCCCCACGGGGTTTTAAACTGCTGTTTGGGCCATAGCAGGGGATTTTTAAAGGAGGGGGGACGCTATTTGGCTTTTTGGGAAACCCGAAATTTTGGGGGGGGCCATGTTTCATTTGCAAAGACCCCAAAGTAGCAGAACCGGGGGAAAACCCCTTTCCCGAAGTCGCCCCATTTAGATTCAACAAACCCCCCAAGGGGTCTCTTTTTGGGGTGATTCTTTCAAATTTTTGGCACACCCGGTGTTCCCATATTTTTTTTAGCAATTTGGGGAATGAAAATGGGGGGGAAAAGGCAGTTCGGTCATTTTTTTTTGAGTTTCAATTTTTTCGGGGGATTTGCCGTGCATTGGGAAATGAAAGTGTTTAACCTTTTCATGGGGGTCGGTACAAAATTCAATGAATAAAATTTTTATATTTTTCTGTTTTATTACTTTTTACCCCGTAGAAATAAAGTCAAAAAAAAAATTTCGTTTTTAGTTGTCCTATTCCCGACAGCCCTAACTTTTTTTTTTTGCGTTTGCAGAGTGTGTTTTTGGGGTTTTTTTTGCGGGGTGCGTTAAAGTTTTTAAAAAGGGACCTTATGCGGGGGCATATGAAACTATGTTTCATTTTATTTTAAAAGGTTTTTTTGAGAAAGTTTTAACAAAATACCGGGAATCTTGGGATTTTTTATTTTTTTTATTAGCGGGGCCTTCGGTTTCCCCCCCCCCCCCCCCCCCCCCCTTTTTTTTATTTTGACATGGTAGCTTTAAAAACCCGGGAGGGCAAACAAAAACAAACCCATATCCAAATTTTTTATAATTTTTTTTTGTTTTAATGGGTTTTTAAAACAAAAAAAAACACTTTTATTCAACCAGGAAAAACGTTTTTGCATGCCCCGTCCCGAGAGCCATAAATTTTAAAATTTTTTCGTGCTTGGAGCCGTGTTGGGACTTGTTTTTTGGGAAGAAGAGTTGACGTTTTTATTATATCAATTTTTGGGGGGACAAAGGGTTTTTTTTTTATCGCTTTAAATCCATTTTTTGGGGGGGCCAGGGGAAAGAAAATTTCTTTAATCCTAGAAAATGTTTTATATTTTTATTTTTAAAAAGGGGGGAAAACCCCCGCGTAAACCCTTTATAAATTTTGCTTTAAATCCTTTTGGGTCGCCCACGGGTTATGGCGATACCTATTTATTATTTTTTTTTTAACTGAAGCACTTTAAAAAAAAAGAAAAATGTTTTTAGTGTGTAAAACCAAAATTTATGCCCTCCTAAACTTCTTTAGACTATCATTTTCTTTTTTTCCGGGAAAACAAAAGGGGTAAAGAGGGGCTTTTTTATTTCGGGATTAACTGACGTTTTAAATTTTGGGGACAACTTTGGCGTTTATAGGAAGTTTTTTTTATGATTTTTTTTTCCCATTTTATGTGCTGCGGGATTAAACCAAAAAACTTTAAAAATGTGTTTTTTTTTTTAAAGGGGGTTTTTTTACGGCGTTTTACCGTACCCGGGGTTTTAAATTAAAATGACAATTTAAAAGGGCAGGTCGTTTCGCAAAAGCGGCATAAACCAAATTTGGGGACTTTATTTTTTTTTGATCATTTTTGGGGCATTTGGCGTTTTTAAAAGGGAAAAAAGGGGGGGTTTTTACGGAAAATTTTTTTTTTTATTTTTTGTGTTTGTGTTTTACATGTTTTCCAATTTTTTTTATTTTTTTTCACTTTTTTTACCGTTTATTTTTTTCTTTTCCCCTTAAGGGGTTTGAAAAGGAATTTTTTAAAAATCTCCATTCAAGGGAAACAGTACATACTTTTTTCAATGAATGGGTTTTCCCACTGAAAAACGGCCCGTCCCGATGCCGGGGCGTGGCCCCCAGGGCAACCCCCCCCGGGGCTCGTGGGGCCCTCATAGACAACCCGGGAAAAGGGAATTTTTCTGCCCCCCGTTGGGGTCTGAAGGAGGGAGGAGCTTTCCAAAGGATTCCCCCCCGATCCCTTTCGCGCGCCGCCCCAGGACGCAGGGGGAGCGGGCCCTTTCCGCTTTTTCCCCTTTTAATTTTTTGCGACCCCAAACGCCCCGGAAAAAATTAAAGGGGTTAAAACCACCCCCCACCCCCCCCCCAGGAGGCGGGGGTTCCGGGGTCGGGGGCCCACGCTGCGGGGTTTCTGCGTTTTATACAGCTGGGCAAACCCCGCCCGAACCGCCCCGAAATCTGCCTTAAGTTCGTGCAAAAAATCAGGGCTTTTTCCAATTTCGTCCAGGGCAAGAACCCCCAAAAAAAACCCCCCGCCCCCCTTGGTATACGGCCCCAAGGTTTGTGAAGGGGGTTAAAAAAGCCCCAGCTCGGTTTTCCCGGGGGATGGCTTTCCCCGGGAAAATGATCATTTAAAGATTTTCCCGGTGATGGTATATTTCCTGGAGACTGGCGAAGGCAAAAATGTATTTTCCCATTTTAAAAAAAAAGGCCCCCAAAGTCTTGAAAAAGGAAATTATAGACCGGGTAAATTTAACATCTTTTTGGGGGAAAAAATTTTTTTAGGGGCTCAAAAGGGGACTATATAAAAGGAATTTTTGGGGAGTAATAAAAAAATTTATAAATGATTCCCAAAGCATGGTTTTACTAAGGACAAAAGTTGTCAGCCCAAAACTGATTTTTTTTTTAAATGAAGGGTAAATTTAGGTTTTTGGAAAAAGGGGAAGGGCGGTTTGGGACGGGGGCCGGGGACAAGACTTTTTGGGTCCCCCAAAGGAAAAATGGGGGAATGGGCGCCCCCCTTCCCCCACCACCACCACCCCCTATTATAAAAAAAAAAATTTTTAAAAAAAGTTCAAATACCCCCTCTTTGCCTTTTTAAACAAATCAAAAAAAAAATTTAAAAAAAAGTTTACAAAAAATTTTTTTGGGGTATCCCAAAAACCCAATCCGATCTAAAACCCCCTTAAAGGGAAACCAGGCGTTTTTTTTTTTGGGGGACACTTTTTCTTTTTATCCTTCCTCCCTTCTGAAAGCCATAACTTTTTTTTTTTTTTTCCCCCTACAAAGACACATGAGGGCTTTTATTTTGGGGGGGACAAGATGTACTTTCTAAGGTGTTTTTCCCCTATACTATGGGAAAAAAAGGGGGGAAAACCGGAAAAAAATTCCAAGTGGGACAAATTGTGTTTTTTTTTTTAAATTTTTGCCATGTTTGCAGGGGTTTTGCTTTTACAGCTTTAATCTTCGGCAATATAATGTGTTATCTGTATTCTACAGGTTGTTACGCATCCGGCAATAGAAAAACATGTAGGGTTTCGTTGGGTTTTGGTACCATAAAAAAATTCCAAACATTTCTTTTTTTGAAATTTGCGCCACGGCGCCATTTTGTGCGACCAATAAACTTTTTTGTACTAACACCTACGACGTCAGGAAGGGGTATTTTTTGCGGCTGAAGTGTACTATTATCGCTAGCAGTTTGGAATGCATGCAACTTTTTTGATCATTTTTTATTCCATTTTTTGAGTGACGTAAAATGACCAAAAAACGCAATTTTGGCATTTGGAATTTTTTTTCTTCTACGGTGTTCAGCGAAACGGGAAAAATGAGTTAAAATTTTTATAGATCGGATTTTTTCGGATGCGGCGATACAAATATGTATAACTTTTTTATTATTTAATGATTTTATTTGTAAAATGGGGAAAGGGTGGGTGATTTGAACTTTTAATACTTTTTTTTTTGTACTTTAAAAAGTTATTTTTTTTTTTTACTGTAACATTTAGTCCCCCTATGGTGCTTGACAACTAGGGGGGCATGATTGTAATCCCAAGATGGGGGTTTTTCCCCATTTCCCTGCCCTGCGGACGGAAAGTGGGGCAAACCGCCAGGGTAAGTGACGGGAGCCTTCAGAAGGCTCCCCACCACCATGCCCGGTCGTCGGATCGGCCGTAACGATCAGTGCACTGCACTGATCGGCGTTCATTCAGACGCCGCGGCCATCTTTGCCGCGGTGTCTGATGGGTTAAACAGCGCCAGCAGGCGGAGCCACCCGCCGGCGCTGTTACTGCCGGGTGTTAGCGCCGATTAGCCGCTAACACCCGGCGCTGTGCGGGGGTCGCGGAGCGATCCCCCTGCAAAGCTCCTTAGCGGGCCCCAGGACGTACTCATATGCCCAAGGTCAGTAAGGGGTAAAAATATACCATCAATCAGACGTTTAACACCATAATAGAAAAAAAAATATTTTATGCTAAAATTTGGGGGTTTTGGTCATTTCACATCCCCTAAAATTAAGAAAACTGATTAAAGTCACATGTATCCCAAAATGGTACAATAAAAAGTACATATCAGCCCGCAAAAAAGCGCCATGACTCCACAGGGGCACGAACAAAAACGTATCGGCTGAAAATTTAGAGATTAGATGTTTGGAATTTTTTTATGGTACTTAAACATGAAAACCATACATGGTTTGGTATTGCTTGACTTGAATCAACCTCAGAATACACATTATTTTTACCAAAGAGAAACGTGGTAAAAAAAAAAATCTCTGACAAACATGGCATAAGTAAGTTTTTTTTTCCCCTTCAATAATTTTTTTTTGTACAGTGAATGACAGCATTAGAAAGTCCTTTGTCCCACAAAATAAAAGCCATCAAGTGTCTGTAGGTGGAAAAATAAAAAACTTACGGCTCTGGGAAGGCAGAGAGGGAAAAAACAGAGAGTTATATTATGACCCGGGTTTTCAGGAAAGGGTTACGAGTATTTATTTTCCGCGGCAGAATAGGAGCAGCATGAGTGCAGTGTTGGATGAACCTTTTAGAGACTGGGGGCCCAAAACTGCAACCCAAAGCTCACTCACTGATCACAAGGGGGCCAATACGCTAATTTAACCCTGAATACTGAGGTGAAGACTGTCTGTTACCCATAGCAACCGATCCGAGCGCAACTTTTATTTTTTTTAGCATAGTACACGAAATAATAGCTGAGCTCTTAGGGTATGTTCACACAGCGTCGATTGGATCCAACGTGATGCAGCTGTGTGTTTTGATGCAGCAGGATCGCACCCTACAGTTTGTTATAGGGCTTCTGCTGCATCTTTCGGATCAAGAATTGACATGACCGGATCTGAAAGACACATCAGAACGATGCACTGAGACGCATCGGCCAGTACTCATGTGAACACTGATGTGTGTTTTGCATTGCAAGCAGCATAAATCAAACTGTACATTATTAGATGAGTGTTTGGATCCATTCAGGGTCCGACAGATGGATCCAAACATGCATCCAACAACGTAAGTTCACATGGACGCAACACGCCTGTGTGAACATTACCTTATTGGTTCCTATGGGCTGATCGGTTGCTATGGGTAACAAAAGCAGACTTCAGACATCATAGTGTATTTGTTATATGCACATGTGTATATACTGTATATTGCATGTATGTTTTATACATATACACACACATATATGTATGCACACGAGAGAGAGAGAGAGAGAGAAAATGAGAGAGAGAAAATGAGAGCGAGAATGTGAGAGAGAGAATGAGAGAGAGAGAGAGAATGAGAGAGAGAATGCTGGCGGCTGGTCGCACATAGCCGAGCTCCTTTCCGTGCACCGACTAAATTAGGGGATTGCACTGTTAAAAATGGGACCAAGGAGAGGAAAAAAACAGCTGAGAGACTCTTACACTGGCAGCGACACAGATATCGCCATTTCAAACTACTTCTCCCCGCTGGCGGCGCAGTCACCGGAGGTAGAAGACACTTCAGCAGAGCAGAAGTCCTCGCGCCACTCCGCCACAGGTTCGCAGCAGAATAGGGAGAGCGGGACCGCGGGGCTTCCCCGAGCGCCGGCCGGAGAACAAGCAGCGGCAGCACAACAGCCACCGTGGCGGGAGGAGGCGCGGAAGAGCGGATGCGGCCGGGCGCCAGAACAGCCCACGGCAGAGCTACCCGGCAAGCGTCTCTCTCATCCTCCCACTAGCGCCGAGAGGAGCGGAGACCCACGACCTGTGCCGCCAGCCCGACAGGGAGAACCAGCACCCTTAGAGGGGGAGGCAGTGAGTAGCTCTCCCCTGTCACATACCGGCGCCCCTCCAGAGCAGGGTGACATGGCGCTGCCACGTGGCACCCCGCCATTTTGAGCAGACACAAACCCCATCTGCACCCGGGGCTAGAACACACAGAGAGGGCAGCCCTTCCACACGGTGCTGGATTGTCACATACCGAATAGAATCAGTCCCTGCCCCTATGGGGATGGTGTTGGTTCTGAGGACCATACCCCACAGGGACTTCAATTTCCCCCCTGGGGGAGAGAGAAGTGTTAGGGGAGGGCCAAAGCTCCATTTCCTAAGACACCAGCTTATCCCAAAGATGATACTTCACCCATACTCACATTCGAGTAGGGGGTCAGGCCCTATAGCAATTTCCCAGAAAGAGGCCTACGACCCCGAGAGGAAACCTGGAGCCCCGGGCCCTTTCTGTTTATTACCCGTCAAAAATACATTACCCCCATGGTACAAGATCTCAAAACTGAATGGGTCAAAATCGGCATAGTGAAATTGTAAAATGTCCTTCAAAACAGGGGTTTAGGACCTTGAACGGGTTTCCCGGTTTTCTGTTTTGGTTCTATTGCAACTTTAATCCACTGAAGGGTTGTTCAACCCGGGTTTTTGGATCCTTTTTACGGATCCGTATTTGACCGATGAAAAGCGGATCCGCAAAAAGCAGCAGTTGTTAGTTTATTTGCATCCGTTTTGAATTCTCTATCTCATTCTCCACCCCCAAAGCCCCGCCGATCTCCCCCCCTGCTTACCTCACCCGCGCCGTTTCCCCAGCCCGCTTATGCAGACGCCGATCTCCACCCCCGCTCCTGCAGGCGCCGATTTTCCCCCCGCTTCCCTGCAGCCGGCCCGTTTTCCCAGCCCTTACCTGCACCGGCCCCCGTCTCCAGCCCCGTTACCTGCAGCCGCGCCGATCTCCACCCCGCTTACCTGAGCCCCCCGACTCCCACCCCGCTACTTGCACCGCCCGATCTCCAGTCCCGTTACCTGCACCCCGCCCGACTCCAGCCCCGTTTACCTGCACCGCCCGAATCCACCCCCCCCTTAACCTGCAGCCGCCCCGATCACCACCCCCGATCTCCAGCCCGTTTTACCTGCACCCCGCCCGATCCCCAGCCCCGATCAAGCTCCGTTTCCCTCAGCCGGCCATCCCCAGCCCCCGACTCCACTCCCTTACCTGCACCGCGCTCACCTGCGCCCCCCCCCACGATCACCCCCTCACCGCCGATCCACCTGATCGTCATGCGCTTTTCGCACCCGTTTTTCAGGTGCAAAGCGCAGCGATACTCCCAGGGTGGGGAGCGTTTTTGGGACAGGGGCCAAAAGCGCACTCCTTAACCCCTAGGGCTTTCACTGACAGTAAATTTCAAAAGGGGATGCAAAAAGCGCAGTGCAGGAGAGCTCTCAAAAGCGCATTGCCGATCCCCCTGGGAAAGCGATGGTTTTCCATTCCACTCAATGTTAATCAGACTGACAATTTTAATTTCCTTTTTTGCGGATCCGTAAAGGGATCACAAAAAGTCGTGGAACAAGCCCAAAGGCTATGTTCACACACAAAAAATGGGACGATTTCAGTCCGTATTACGGCCATGCCAAATTCGGGGGGAATACGTCCCTTCATTACGGTAACCACAGTTCTCAAGAGAACTATGGATTACGTCTCCTCTCCCCCCGGGCGAATCCCCCGCGGGGGGGGATAAGTGACATTGAATTACCAGGGGCGAATACGCGCCGCTGGTAATGAATGTCTTTGGGCCGGGGGGGTCCCCGGCCTCCCGCCCCCGTCCAAAAACGGGTTATTGCGGGCGTAATTACCCCCGCAAAAAACCGTATGAATATGGGGGGGGCCAAACCCAATCAAAGGGTTCTCCATCAAATTTTATAGAAATCTAGATGATCTTGAAAATAGAAACAGACGCAACAACATTCGTATACGAGCCTTGCCTGAGACCATCACACCACAAGATCTCCTCATACCCTCAACAAATTCCTTAACACCTTGCTAGGGAAAAAGGAGGAGGAACATATAGAGCTAGACAGAGCTCACCGAGCATTAAAGCCACAGAGTTCAAAGATACACCCCGCCGATGTTTTGCCGTGACATATTGCCGGGAAAAAATCCATCTGAAAAAAACAAGATTTTTCCGAACCGACATGGGGGGGGACCAAAAAAATTTCGATTTTCCCTGACCTTCCCCCCACACCTTTGATCAGGGAGACCCCTCAAGCCACTGCTATCTTTCCTACAGAATCATCATATCCCATATAGATGGGGATTTAGGTTTTCCCTACAAAGGGAGAGGGATAAATTTACGTTTTTTCGCACCCCAGTGGACCTACCGATGTTTCTCCAGGAGCTGGACTTGCCTAAAATACCCCTGCCGGAATGGGAATCTATGTTTATTCTGCATTCAATTCCTCACCGTGAGACACAGGACAATTTGGAGGATTCCCGGGACCAACAGTTAGTGACAAAGCCACAGAGGCCCCGAAAACTCCCCAAGGGAAAACAAACCCAAAAAGAATACCCTAGGGGCTCCCTCAAAAGGGGTGCCCTCTTCCATACCCAGTAATTTGTTGCCCTGATTTCATAATGATCCTCTCCTTGTGATTACCTTTCTGACACATATTGGACATTGGTAGCACTCTGAGCAGAGGAAGGTACTCTTTTTAAAGCGTTGCCTTTACTATATATGGTTAAGGACCTCCCCCTTCTTAGTTCTGGGATAATGTCCTAGATGGTAACTAAGAAGTATCCTTGGTCCCAAGATAGCCTTCTATAAGCACAACCCGAACAGCGGCCTCTCCTCTCCCTTCTTTCTACTCTCCCATTCCTACCCTCTCCTATGTCCCCTCCCCCTGTGGATCCCCCCCTTTTTTTTTCCCCTTCTTCTTCGCTCTCCCTCCTCTTCCACCCCCCCCCAATCCACTACCTATTTTCCCTCTCCTAATTCTCAATCACCAATTTAGGTTTATAAATGGAGCAATATTGATTACATGCCTTGTCCAATATGTTGTTTCAAGAGTTACGTTCTTAAAAGAGACAATGGATTTTTGTTCCCATTCGGTACTCCAATTCAGTGTCTAAGTGCACGGGGCCGGCCCAATGTAAAGTAATGAGCCAGAAACGTTGTTCAGATTACAAATCTTAATCCATGAACTACTTTTTTTTTATTCAGGGGCGGTACACATACTTTATCCGAGTAGAAAAAAGGGGCGTGGGGAGCTATTGCGCGCACGTGGGACCGGTCCATAGGAAGGCGCGTTGAGCACAAAAGTTCTCTATTGTTAATTTAGTTGCCAGGCAGAGTGTACACAGCCCTTAGTGCTTCTTGGGAAATGTAGGTCGTATCTCCCAGTTGCTCTGGTTGGCAGGGACTATACACGTGAATCCGCGGCCATCTTGAATGCCTCAATTCTGCAACACGTCATCGTCCTCCAATATGGCAGGAAATATGGATATCTGTATGAGTCTTTATAAGGAGGGAAAGATTGGTATTTTCTTATAAACAAACTTTAGCTTATTGAAAACACATCATTACACATATTAGAGCATTAACCTCACATTCCACCTAAAATGCCAAGCTTTCCCTATCACTCAAATATTATTACATAGATTTACAGCCTTTGGAGCTGCACTCACACCGATGGGGGATGGTGGTTTGGGATTTCTTCTGAGGGTTCGCAGTGAGCGTCACATTCTTCTATCCCAAAACATCTCTGTAATTCCTCTTACTAACCCCACTACCTTTCGTGTGAGGTCTCCATTCTGACCTAAATTAATTGATTAATTCTGTGTTTGGCTTAGGTCACCCAAAATATGGTGTACATACCTCTTGCTCTCTCACCAGAATCCCACACATCACGCAAGAATTTACAAGAAGCATCAATCTATAGTGGTGGGTCCCTTTTACTGTGAGAGGCTCGTGGATCCAGGTTTGGCACTTCCTTCTAGTTGACCGCAGTCGGCGGTGATCAAAACCACTGTGAATGGACCTTCAAATCTGGGAGTTCTAGGCAATTTCTTCTAGATGTGCCATTTTACAACTCATACACTCGATCTCTCTGGTTTGAAGTCATGTCATTTAAACTGTAGTTTATGGAAGCGAGAAGCAGAAACTGCAGCCATACAAATTAGTCAACTCTTCTGGACATTTCAATCACAAATGGAACAGTTTTCTCAGTACTCCACTCAACTCCTGCTTCCTAATTGCAAAAAATGGGTGGGGGTTTACAAACAGAATTTCAAAGGGGGTCAGGCCCATGTTTTCCCTGTTGAGGTGTCTGATATGGTACAGAACTCAATTGGAGGAGAAGTTCTGTCCAAGGGTAATGGGGAATCCACTGGTCATTTTCATGATTTGTTCTTCAGGCGTTTACCATTCATACTCTCTACCTTCTCGCAGACGCATGTGGGTGATGGTACGGCGTTGGTTGAGGCACCCAAATTTACCACCTAACTGTTCCATATCTCTCGGGAAACCGAGGAAATAAGAGAATTGCTGGACCCTGGTCTGCCTCGATCACCTGAGGGATTCCAATCGACAAGACTATTTCAGTAATCAACTTCTTTGGTTACTTTGGGGTCATGTTGGTCATGGGTATGCTTCTCGGCCATCTGAAAACATGTCCCACTGCCCACTAAGACATATTCGTATTTCCACTCTTTGGCCTACTGGATGTGGTCCACTTGATACTTTGGAAGGGACTATTCTGCTTCGCACCATTGTTCGCTGCGATGGGAACTTGAGCTGTAGGAGGACTGGGTTGCAGGTGGCACAGATCTGAAATGGCTTTGAATGTAGGCTGCAATCAATGGAGCTGGATACCTTGGGGCAAACTACAGCTTACTGCACATAGGCCACAAGCATGGTTCACTTTCCCTTGTGAGTGGGGCCCACTGCCGCAATAGCATGGGTAACACTTCGACCTAGGAGGCAAACACAGTCCAGTGTATTTCCAAAGGTTTCCCTGCCATCTGTAGATCATTCACTTTTCCATTTGCGGTTTTCTCCTGGCAGGGACCCAGTGTTGTTTTCACCAACGTTCTCGTGGTGCACATTCCTGGTTTCCGTGCTTCAAGCACGGTGTGTCAGTTCTGATCTTGATAAAAACCTCTTCTTATGAGCTTGGTGATTGCCATATTGGGAGTGTTCCTGATCCAGCCACTGGATCGACACGGCGCCTAAGGGACCCGCTGTCTTGGATGACTTGCGTCTGCGGCTATATGGTTCCCCCCCTGGCTTCCCCTGCTTTCGCTTTTACTGTGTAGCCTTGACCTTTCAGGATGCTACCTTAGTTGGCAGTTCAAGGATGAACTAGGGGACTGATTTTGCACTGGCATGCTTCACAGGGGTTCTGCTGCTGTGATGATTCTCTGTTCTTCCAGATTAGTCCAAGTCGTGGGCAATGCCGTAGGCATTCTGGAGTTCAGTCCATATGTTCGCAGTCTTGCACTTCAGCCATTTTTGCAGGCCTCTTCAGAAGATTGTAGTTCTGCAACTTGTGCTGAGAAGTGCAGGGGCAGTGTTCTGACATGAGGATTTCATCTTCTGCTGGTTATTGCAAATCACCATGTATCGAAAACAGTCACGTCTTTCAAGTAGCTATCTTGACCATCTGTCACAGGTTGAGGATACCGCTTGGGGAATTTCTTTCAGTCACCAATGTGGCTGGTGATGTGATTTCTTCTGCAGTAGTTCAAGGCAATCATGGTCTATGATCTTTCATTCCTTGTCATCATCATCATCATCCACCTGCGTCGTGGAAGAGAGTGGCCTGAGGTGGGGCAGCAGTGAGAGCACTGTAAGCGCTTGATGGCGCTGATGTGAGTTCATATGCTTCGGCAAGGTCACGCTGTAGGACTTGCAGCAAGGTCATGGGGCTGACATATTTACTCATGTTCCCAGGACGATGTCCTGCGGGTCTTATCCAGATAAAATCTGTGCGGCCGTTGTACAGCCTTCAAGCACGGTGGGCGCTGTACGAGCAACTGGATCAGACGATGCTGAATTGTTTACAAAGGGAGTTGTTTAAACCTGCATGGTCTTGACGTTGAGGACTCCAGGAAGCTTGTCCAACCTGAATCTGAAATAACAAATAGATTGAAACGGCTGGTTGTTGTCTCGATGGCCCAAGGGACTGGAGCTTTTGATATAGTGCTGTAGAGCCTCAATGGACTTGCTTCCTGTTGTGCGTAGATTTTATGGGGTTGGGGGCGGCTCACGAAAACTGTGGGCCTCCGGTTTTAATGCATCATATGAGTGGTTGCATATTTCTTCGATGCTTCTGCGTATCTTTGTCTACAGTAGGTGATCAGGACCTAAAAATGATGGAGTTGGTCTGAATTCTCTGGGTACACTTGAGGATGGTTTTGGCATACGGACACGGTCTTCTGTCAGATGTCTGTTCCTTGAGCAAAACAAATGACTAAGAAGATAAACCTTCGCTTGATCACCACTGTAGTTTCATCTTGAGACACCTTGCAGTTGAGTTGGGAGATTGTTGGAAGTAGGGAAATGATTCAGCTTCCATGACCTCATGGGGTTCCTCCAGGAGTAAGTCATCCACATACGAAAGAAGCGTAAATACGGGTGGGCTCTCTACCATGGTTGTAAGGAACCTTATAGCTTGAGTGATTGATTAGGACTGTTCTGGGCTCCTTTTGGGGTCGCTTTGGTCAACAGGGTTGTTAACTGGGAGACTTGGAAGGTGAAGGCAAAACAGGTATTGGCTGTCTTCATGAAGAGGGACAACTGAGAACGCATTAGCAACGATCCACAGCCGTGAAGCAGGAAGCAGCAGGAGGCCATCTTGGACAATACAAACGGGGTTCGGGTTCGGTTGGGGACCCATCTGGAGTTTCTAATATGGAAGGCTGCATTAACTCGCTCGCAAATCTTGCAATAGGGCCTTATACCTTTGGGGCTCACCTTCTTTCTCTTCTTCTGGACTGGAAATAGAGGCGTGTTCACATGGTGAATGTGACAGAGATTAGGACACCAGCGTTTAGTTAAGGTCGGGGATCTGAATCTTCAGGCCTTCCACTTACTGACCAGACTTCAAGGGCTTTGTGGTAAAGAGGGATAAGCGGCTCCCTTCCTGAGACACAACTGACACTGCGTACTGGCAGTAGTAGTCCAACATCGTCAGGACCTTGTGACCCCAATTTTTTTTTTTTTTTAAATAAAATATAAGTCCTGTGGTTTTAGATGTTGTAGAATGGTAGGGGGAGCTCTTGGTCATGGGTTCCATTAGGGACATATCACTGCTAGACTAAGGCCTTAAGGGCAACAGACAGTCGCTTGTCCCATCTTCAGATGCCGGGTCAAAAAGGTCTAATTCTCATGCCTTCTGGAGTTATACTGTATTTGTGCCCTCATGAGTGCAGAAGGTCGCTCCAATAGATTCACAGGGAAGGTAGTCTGATACTAGGAAACGGATAATCAAGTCAGGATAGGGCACCAGCACTTAATTGCGCTCGGTGAGAGGCGACTTATGAATGCGACCTCTACCCCACTATGGCATCAAGTATGCCAAGAGGAGATCTGGACCCAGGAGAGTATGGCCTTCAGTGATATATGTCCATAATAGTCCATTAAATGCAGTTGTACCACATTCTAGAATGGGGTCTCCATAGATTAACTGATGAAACAGAGGTAGTGAGATGCGAGCGTTTAGAATGTCTCATCTCGGGTGGACCACTGCTGGCAGCGCTAAGAGCATTCCAGGATGGCTGATCGAAGGATCTCAATATTCTTATATGAGGTTTCCTTGCAGTCTATTCGGGGCCTAACGGTGTGTATTAGGACTTCACATGCAACTCCCAGATCCGGTAACCTCTGCAGAGCCCAGTTACTAAGATTCATTGTTTTATATGAATCAGGCACATTCCACCTGGTGGCTCCCCCCCTTACTAATGAGCTTCGCTGGCATATCCGCCAGCGCTTGGTTAACGCATTTTGTTTGCTGGAGTCACTATCGCTCCTACTCTGTGGGGTGAGGATGTCCTCTCCATGACCACAAATGAACAGAACTTGTACACTTTGGGGGTATTGAACAACATTCTGCGATCCAATAGGGCCGTTCCAATGTTCCCCATTTGTCATATCTGTATATTGTTGGTGGATGTATACTTAGTCCGCCTGCAAGCTAAGGTGTTGAGAGAACACTTGAAGTTTGGGGTCGACACGTCACACATGTACAATGTGCCCAACGTCCGATGAGTTAAGGGCGACACCGGCTGGCGGCCCTTGAACTCCCTGAGGGATGATCCCAGTCCCAGTCACCTGTATTGGGTCAGGGTGAGATCTCGGGGCAGGCCTTCGGTACTTCCCACGGGCTGAGTTGGCCCGTGAGGAGCTGAGGAGGCGTTCTCATCCTCTTCTGACTCCCAGGAACGAAACTGCGGCCAGGGGTATAGTGGGACGGTCTGTGCTTCATGGCATGGTGAGGGCACCCAAGACGTAGAGGGAGTGCCCTGATCACTCTATGCGGATAAGGGGCGGTGCGGTCCCTGATGCACTTGCCCCTGGGAAGTGACTAGAGGAATATAAGGAGTGCCGGGTCTTGGGTGGTTCAGGGGCATCGCCATCTGGGGCGTTTTTGGGCAGCACCACCAGACTCTACAAGTTTCTACCACTCAGTCCGGTTTGTTCTTTACATACTTCCACAGGTCCACCCTTCCGGACACATTACGGGCGCCATATATAGGGATGGTGTAGCAGGCACGGCGGCCATCTTAGAATCACAACTATCATGGGGACATTTATGTACACCGTACAACTTTTCAGCGCTCTCAAGAAGCCCTCTAGTAACACCTCAACTTCAACATAACTTTCTTTCTGCAGTCTCCCCTTGCAACTCTCAAAATGAGCCTGTACTTGTTAACCATCACATTGTAACACAATTGTCCACGATATACTTCTATGTAATTCTTGTCTCTTTGACGGCTGGAGGCACCGTCCCTACTCTAGACAAACCAAAAGTTTGTACATTTTTTCCTAGCATGAGTTTACCATTCTTCTTCCCTTATTTTCGAGCATACTTTTTCACTCGGCAGTCTCAGCTTCTGCTAAGGTAAAACTTATGTTCTCGTTTAAAAATTGTGAAACATGATGATAACTTCCTCTTCTCCTATGTTCCCTTGTAAATTATATCACTAGAGGGTGGCACCACTTGTTGCGCCGTTGTCACAGGTTCTATCAGATTGCGAACTCTATCAAACTTAATAAAAGTTCCACCTACTAACCAAAACCAATAGTCACGTTCTACGCTGTACACAGTTAAAATTACACTACTTATGGCATGGACCTTGAACTCTCCCCGGTATTCTATCAAACCTCCCCAGACTGTTCCCCTATTGAGATATAAAACGTCTGATCTTCCACGGACCCACGAGGGCTCTAATCGGCCCGCGTCCTGTCCTTTTTAATAAACAAAGAGGATAAGAGCACAATCATATCTTCTCCAAGACTGCCGAAGGGCTGATATTTAGCAATTGATACACGGTAACCTTACCGGGAGGGAGTCGGAACAGATCTCAGTGACTTAACAAAGTGAACTCTGCACGTTTTAAACCTGCAGTCACTAACAATGGTTCGGGACTGTGACTCATGTACAGATCCCTTTGTTTATTAATACAGTCAACTTGTATTCGACACCACTACAGGTCTGGACAAGGACAACAAGATACTAACCTGACATCATCATAATGGCCAACGCACAGTTAGTATTACTTTTTATTCTGTATACAACTTACGTGACTCGTGTGGCTAGCTGTCCTACGATCTTGATGATGCCGGGTTTTCACTCGCAGTCCGTTCTTTCGGGTCGGGGGGGTCTGGAATCTGCGTCGTAGTAACGTCCCATCTGGATGTGCCAAATTGTCAAGGTGTTAAAGCGACAAATGGATTTTCTGTTCCACTCAGGTACTCAAAATCAGTGTCCTAAAGTGCCAAGGGCCGGCCAATGAAAAGATAGAGCCTGACACGTTGTTCGATTCAATACTAATCCATTGAACACTAACCTTTTTTTATTCAGGGCGGTACACATTTTATATACTGAGTTAGAAAAAAAAAGCACGTGGGTGGGCGCATGCAGCAGTGGACAGTCCATAGGAAGGGGGTTGAGCTCAAAAGTTCTCTATTGGTTCAATGAACGTTTGCACAGGGCTGATGTAAAAGCCAGTGCTTCTTGGGGACATGTTGTTGAAACTCACAGTTGCTTGTTGCAGGATTATAAACGTGGAATCGCAGGGGCACAATCTGATTGCCTCTCAATTCTGCACACGTCTCATCCTCACAAATGGATATATGGATATCTGTTATGCGTCTTATTAAGGAGGAAAGCTTGGTATTTCTTATAAACCAATCTTTAGCTTATTGAATCACACATGATAACACATTTTAGCATTAACCCTCACAATGGTAAATGATTTTTGTTTTTGTTTGGTCAAACTACAAACGTTGTGGCTCGTTCTTGCTTCCATTACTTGCATCTGTGGTCAAACCTGCAACTGTCCCCATATCAGGGAAAAGCATATAGGCATGTTATGCCTAGTCGTAGAAACTTTGATGCTGCAATCAAAAGTTTTGATGGCTTTTTGTTTTTGTTATTGAGACCATTAGTAAATCTGTCTTGTTGTACAAATCGGCAGAGAGGTAAGTGGAAGGAGAGGACCGATGATAATGGAGGAGTAAGGCAGGTGGCTCTGGGACTAACATGATGTCTCTAAGAGTCTCTTCCTTTAATGTGAAAGGTTTTAATACACCGGAAAAGAGGTCTAAGATACTATATAACATGCACAAATCCAAATCCCAAATCTTGTGTATACAAGAGACCAGGGTGGATTTGATTTAAATCTAACTGATTTAAATCACGATTAAATCACTAGTCATTTAAGGCTTTGATTTAAATCATTTGATTTAAATCAAAGTTTCTACCAAACTAGTTTTTTGCTATTTTAACATGCAAGTAGATGAAGATTTTTAGAATCACGTTTTATATTACTTTTTTCTCCCCAGTTTTAATGGGTTAATAAATTCATATTTGGACACCACTGTTCTGTTGTACTTAGGAAGGAAAAAAATTAATCCTGACCTTAATAACAATTTAAATAGATTTATTCAACTGAAACAATAAACAACATTACAGCAAAAGTTATTTGCTTAAAAAATCCATGTTTGTTAACTTATTTGGCAAAAACAAAATATATATATATTTTAAGAAACTTAGACTGTCAGACCAGCCGACACATGAAAAATTTAAAATAATACTGTCCTGCTGTCCTCTGTTAGCTCACTTGTCCTCATCTTCATCCTCATCCTCTACTTTGTTCCGATTCATAATCTGGAAAAGAAAAACAAGCCTTCCTGCTTTATTGGGCCCCAACCGATTTCTCAATTTTGAATGAATGAGTCCAAAGGAAGAGAATATTATTTCAACGCCTGCAGAAGAAGCTACTGCTGTTAAAAGTGAAGTCATTACTTGAACAGTCTCTAAATCCAAGCGCTTAAGTGACTTCCCCCAGTTTATTGGTTTTGACCTTCCTTAAAATATCTTCAGCAAAACATATATTTCTTGAATGGTCCCCACTTAGTCTGAAGTTTATTATAGTTGGCATTAAAGATGGATGATTGCTGGTTTACCCATGTCATAGCTAATCCTTTTCCCTCAGCATTAGGTTTTGCCCCTGATATTGGATATTGACAATTTCCCAAAAAAATGAGCTGGAGTCAGTGCTTGTTCCCATTCGTTTGTTTACTGCTTGTAATTTAATTCTGCCCATGTGTAGTTCTGTTTTAAGTGTTCACTCAGTTCCTTCTAAATTTAAACAGCATCCGCAATAAAACAGCTATTTTTCTGTATTTTGTTTTAAAGCTTGAGAGATGGGTTTCAGGAAGCTCAGCATATGTTCAACATTTCTCTTAAGCCCAATGTTAGGATTTTGGCCGTGACAGTGCCATCTATTTTATCTAAATTTTCTTCACAAAGGGTCATCAGAATAGGCCAGTTTTTGTTTATACTGCTCAAAAACAGTCCACCACAGAGTTCCATCAAAAACTCTTGTGGGAGCGTTAGCTTGGTTCACCCATCCTTTTCAGAGATGTGCCAGCAAAATGATTGTTACGGAAGTATTTAGCAATTTCAACAACATTAGCCTTTATTTCTGGAACACTTAAGTCTTTGGCTAAGAGGTGCAGCAATTGAGCATTGCACCCATATGTTATTAGCAGCTTTGTATTCCCTCCCTGCTCTTCTAAATCCCCTTCTCATCTTGGATATGTTTGCAGCATTGTCAGTGACCAAACTGCGTACTAGACATTTGAATTTTTGTTCAACATGTCGTTATAGCTTTTAAACTGCCACTTCTTGTAAGTATTCTGCTGTGTGTGGCATTTCCTGACGTATCAGTTTTTTGGGTGAAGGAAGACTTTACCTTCTTCTGTTGTTATACAAGCACATACAATAGGATCATTGTGAACATTACTCCACCCATCAATACTTAGGTTAAAAAAATTTTACCCTCCAGAGCTGTTGCACAATTGCTCCATTTCTCTGTCATACACTTGATCCAGCAGTTTCCCTGCAACATCAGCTCTGCTGGGGTGGACTGTACCCTGGTCTCAGTGACTGAACCATATTAATGAAATTTGGGTTCTCAGTCAGACGGAAAGAAGAGTTCGTTGCATAAAAAAAACTGGGCAATTTTTTCATAAATCAACTCTTTTTCTAATCTGCTAGTTCTTATCACAAACCTATCTATGGTGGTTCCAGGAGGTAAAGGTTTTTTCTTCCTTTTGGGTGATGGTGTTATGTGGCTGTGGGTGTCTGATGTTGATGCTGCTGCTAATGAAGCACTATACTGGATGGATAACTCTGAAACTGTAGAACAGGATGATGGTGATTTGGAGGTGGATAGTTTCCAGAATCCATGAATTCCCCTAAAAAAAAAAAAGTCAATGCTGTTTTTTTATTGTTTATACAATTTCTGCTTATTGTACACAACACATCACTGCCCTGCCCCCAAAGGAATATTTGGGTTTTTTTTCATCATAACTGTACCAAATGACAGTAACATGCAGTAAATAATAAGGGAAAAATAATTTTTCTCACACATGACAGTTCAGTCTTTAGAAATAGGATTCAATAAAAAATGTTTACCAACCCGAAGATCTTGCTGTTCAGAAAATGTTTTCTTTGGCCATCTTCATCACTGCACTTCTCATGATGTTGCCTCATTCGCGCCACCAGCCTTGCATCTCTTTGTTGCATCGTTTGCATTTTGCACGCATTTCCTGCCTTACCGATGGCGAAGGAGTTCATTAAAAAAAATTCCCAAACTGGGTCTCTTTTTACGGCCTGCTGCCATTATAAGAAAGAATGTAATAAACCTCAAAATCGTACACACAAACAGATCCAGACTTGTTTTGTCTGTGGCTTTTGCGCAGTATTGTGCTCAAAGTTTCACTTTATTTTTTGTCTGCTTGCCCTTCCTCCTCCTCACACTTGATTCACATTCTTCTTGTGTTGTGCAGATCTATTCCACTCCAAACAATCAGAAAAACATATTGTCTAACTTCTTGGACTTGGCACTGAAGGGGTTGATTCTGTATTATAGGTTTGTAGAAAAATAGGATTAAGGTCTTTTTCTCAACTCTGTTTCATGTTGTAACATTTTGCTGTGAAGGGAAAAGGCTGGGACCTCTGCGGAGTCAAATCCAGTTTTGAGACTGCGTAAGTAAAGCGAGCAGTCTGTGATAATATAGGAGAGAAACTGCCCACTAATCCTACAGAAACCTCTGGAAGAGCATTGGCATTGTGAATGTTAAAAATTTTTACAGCCTTTATTTCTACTGAGTTAAACAACTCAGCTTTATCTCATGATGGAAGAACCTTTGGATGGTAAAATATTTTCCTCAAAAAGCAGTTTATTGAAAAAAAATCCGATTTAAATAAAAAAAATCCGATTTTTTTGATTTTTTTTTTAAAAAAAACATTGATTTTTATCCACCCTGCAAGAGACCCATTTCTGTAAGGGACAGCTGGCCAAATGGAAAAACAAGTACTACCCTGCCTGGTGCCACAGTAGCAACGCCATTAATAAGACCAAGGGGGGTGGCGGTTCTCTTCCATAGATCATTACCGCACAAAATTTTGGAGACTCGCTCTGATGAAGAAGGACGCTTTGTCTTTGTACGGTGCAGCATATGGAGCACGGTCTACACAATTTCCAATATATACGCCCCAAATCAAGGCCAATTGACGTTCTTGGACAGAACACTTGACGAGCTCAATACTTTTACCCAGGGAGCGTTAGTAGTTTGTGGCGACTTTAACATTGCCCTACAACCGGACCTTGACACGTCCACCGGAAAATCAACCACCCCCCTAAACAAACTAAACAAAATTAAAAAACTACTTCACAATATGCAGCTTTGTGATGTCTGGTTCTCTACGGATTGCGACTATACCTTCTATTCTAGCCCGCATAGAGGCTACAGTCGGATCGATTATATCCTTTTGCATCACCCGATCCTTCCCTCTGTCAAGGCAGTTTGAATTTATTCCTTCAAGCCTTTATTACAGTTATTCCTAATGAAGGGAAGGACCCCCTGTTATGTTCGAGTTACAGACCAATTTCTCTTTTAAACATTGACGCTAAACTTTTCGCTAAATTGTTATCCGTACGTTTAAACACTATATTAGGAGAACTGATTCAGGTCGATCAGGTTGGTTTTGTCCCCACCCGTGAAGCACGGGACAATAGCCTTAAAACAATCTCCCTTATCCACAAGGCTAGACTGGGGGCCGTGCCCTGTATGCTGCTATCGTTAGACGCCAAAAAGGTGTTTGATAGAGCGGAATGGTCATTCGTGGAGGGGGCTCTGTCTCAAATAGGTATTGGTCCAATCATGCTTCAACGAATTATGGCGCTATATAAGAGCCTGTATGCGAAAATCAGGATCAATGGATCCTTGTCTGCTCTGGTGTCCATTGGCAACGGCACCAGGCAGGGTTGTCCTCTTTCCCCCATCCTCTATGTCATCATAATGGAGCACCTCCTGCAGAGCATAAGGCAAAGTCCAGATGTGAAGGGAATTGAAGTAAAAGGTCAAACTTATAAGTGTGCAGCCTATGCTGACAACTTAATGTTGTTCATTACACAACCCTTGGCATCCTTACCTGTTTTATTGTTGGTTCTTGAGCTGTTTGGCAAACTCTCTAATTTTAAGGTAAATTTAAATAAATGCAGAGCTATTAATATAAGTCTTAGTGAAGTAACCGTGCGAGACTTGAAAAATAACTTCCCCTTCATCTGGGAAAAGCAGTCCCTGAAATATGTGGGTATTCATATCCCATCGGACCTAACCCAACTTTATGAATTGAACTACAGTACTATTATAAACATTATTATGCGGGACCTGTCTCGCTGGGATAGACGGGAATTTTCCTGGCTGGGACGAATAAACATTCTAAAAATGAATGTTCTCCCCCGACTCCTCTACTTGTTCCAGACTATCCCTATCCTCTTGCCCAGATCGTTTTATCGCTTAGTGGACAAGTGTCTTAGACGATTTATATGGGGTGGGGAAACATCCAAGGTTAGTGAGATCCACTTTGGTGAGGCCCAGAGATGACGGGGGGCTGGCTCTTCCTGACATTAAGGCATATTACATTGCATCACTGGCAACACGGTTCCTGGATTGGGCTGAGCACAGTACAAAAAGGGCATGGGTTCAATTGGAGAAGCTTATATATGGAGGTCCCCTTTCGGCCTTGCCCTGGCTCCGGAAAAGAGCGTTACCAAAGTCAAAGTTGTTAGCATTGCCTTGGGTATCTCAGCATACTATGCAAGCTTGGAGAATATACGGACGGGAATCTAACTTATTCACAGTTGATGGGCTGCTTACACTGCTACTAGTTAACCCCGAAATTCCTTTGGCTGGCCCCTCAGGGGAAATGGGCGGTTCCTGCGATGCGTGAGCTTTGACCTTCCGAGATGTTACCTTAGGACGCGCCCTGAGGTCGTACCCAGAGATCAAAGAACTGCTACACCCCAGACCCTTTATCTGGTTTACTTACATGCAAATAAATTCATACTATGCCACCCATAAGAACGAGTTAAATTTACATAGGGATCTATCTCCCTTTGAGTCTTTTTTCACTAGCCAATTAAGCTCCACGCATATCATCTCTTTGATATATAAATGGATATTTGGGGAGATTACGTGTGCTTCTCCTTCTTACAAGGAAAGATGGGCAAGGGAACTGGGTAGGGAATTTACGCAAGATGACTGGAACAAGGCTTGCACTCTTTTATATAGATCTTTAATCTCCTGTAGACTTCAAGAAATAAATTACAAAGTTATATCGTGGTGGTACAGAGTCCCTGAGTTGCTTCATAAAGTGTTTCCTGAGGTCTCCAATATGTGTTGGAGGTGCAATGGAGACATTGGGTCAATGACACATATTTGGTGGAGTTTTTCGCTTTACACCATTCGGGGACCGGGGTAGTTAAAAATATTCCCTGGTTACAGGAATAAGATTACAGAATGATCCGGCTGCCGCTTAAAATCCTGAGAGGACATGTGAAAAAATGTTGGTAGCCAAACGTGATCCCTAACTTTGGGAGATGCAGTACTGTTCCAACCATCTCGGACTGGTTCAAAGAAATTTTTGTTATACAAAGAATGGAAGAAATCAGTGCTGACCGTAATCAGACTACTGATAAGTATTTCAGGATGTGGCGGGGGAAAGGTTTGGGAAATTTTTGTGGATCCCGGGGACTATGTGCATTTCAGGTGACTCTGTAACTATAGATAATATTTTAGGAAAATCTCTGACTTCAAGAAAGTTTATACGGCAGTCTTTTGATATCTCCGGTGAAAAATTCCAAAAAAAGGCCTCTCCTCACCTTACCTTGGGCATCATTAAAATATAAAATTTATGTGAATTGTACCTCTTGAGCCGATCACTGTTTTGTTTATTTTGAATTCAGTTGTGTGTTTTACTTTTGATTTCTCATTATATGTTAATTGGATAATGAGTAGTGTTGAGCGATTACGTTGGCTATCGACATCAGTCGATGGTGTGTGGGGCCTCATCGACAAGTTTTCGTTTGGCGATGTAGATTTAGTGACCCCAGATTAAAAAGTGCCGGAAAAAGGGTCTTTAAACCACCATTTTAGTTTCATGGACATTGATATCTGTCCTGGCCACAGATGAGCCCCAAACCTGCATGCCCCCACAGTTTAAAAAAAGTGCCGGAAAAAGAATTTTTCAACCCCCCCTTTTTAGTTTCAGGACATAGACTACCCCCTGTCCTGGGCCCGCATGAGCCCCAAACCGATGACCCCAGATTAAAAAGTCCCGGGAAAAACAGAGTCTTTCAACCCCATTTTAGTTTCACTGGACATATTATGTCCCTTCCTGGGTAGCGTTTGCCCCTCCGTATGATTTCGGCAATTGAGCTTCATTGAAAAGGTGGTTACGCTCCTTTCCACCCAGGTCCCTTTTTTTGGCATTTTTTTCGATGATGGTCATGATGTGATAATGACCCCAGATTAAAAAGTGCCGGAAAAAGGAGTTTTTTCAACCACCTTTTAGTTTTCACGGGCATTGACTTTACCTGTCCTGGGCCACAGCATGGCCCAAAAACCTGCAGACCCACAGAAAAAAAACCCAAAAAAAGGAAGTCTTTCAACCACCTTTTTAATTTCACTGGACAAACTATCCCTCCCCTAGCCACAGATGACCCCCAAACCTGCATGACCCAGTTTAAAAAAAGTCCCGGAAAAAACAGAGTCTTTCAACCACCTTTTTAGTTTCAGGGACATATTATGTCCGCCTGGGTAGCGTTTTGCCCCCCCGTATAGTGCGGACCATTGAGTTTCATTTGGGAAAATATGGTGGTTAACGTTCCTGTTCCCCCCAGGTGCCTTTTTTTGGTTTTTTTTCCCTTTTTTACTCAAGTGCTGGGGGAAAAATTGTCTCTGACTTTGTTTCTGTTGTGCGCCTACCCCATGTCCTCTGAAAAACTACTTTGGGTCCAAAGTTTTCCTGTCCCTCCCTTGTAAAAATTCGGGGAATTTTTTTCCCCAGTATTTTGTAATGAAAGTTTTTTAGTAGTTTAATTCTAGAAAACCATTTTTAAAAAAAAGGGTGGAATCCCACCCGTCTTTGTTTCTTTCTTTTCTTTTGTCTTTGTAATTTTATTTAAAAGGGTTTTCTCAAAACAGGATTGCTAGCTCTGTTAAAGATCTTGCAAAAAAAAGCCATTTTGCAAAAGTGTCCATTAAAAGGTCCCACCTATTCCTGTTTTTTGCAGCACCATCACCCGAGCCACTTTGACAAATTTTGAAGAACAATTTCTTTTGGAAAACCATTTTTTACAATAGGCCCCGTAGTTAGCTGCATTCACAGCAAAATGCCCCCCAAAAAATTTAAAAGCATGACCTGACCACTTTGGACAATTGTGAAGAAAAAAATGTCTGTTAAAACACATTTTTTTTTTATAATGGACCTGTTTTTAACTGCAGTCACAGCAAAATGCCCCCCCCAAAAAAATTCAAAGCCCTGACCCCTTTAGCCACTTTTGGACAATTGTGAAGAAAAATGTTGTTTGAAAACAAATTTTATTTAATGGACCGAGATTGCTGCATGTCAAAGCAAAATGCCCCAAAAAAATTTAAAGCATGACCCTTGAGCACTTTGGCAATTGAGAAGAACAAAATTCTGTTAAAACAAATTTTTTTTTTAAAGGACCCTTTGTATAGTGCTGTCAAGCAAAATGCCCCCCAAAAAACAAAGCATGACCCTTGAGCACTTTGGATAATTTTGAAAAACAAATTCTGTTAGAAACAAAAATTTTTTAAATAGGACCCGTAGTATTGCTGCATTTCAAAGCACTGACCCAAAAAATTATAAATTGACTTCTCAGCCACTGTTAAAAATTTTTGAAGGAGAAATGCCACCTTGCCTGCTGCTGCTGCGCCGATGGCTCTTGGCACTCTATGCGCACGCGTGATGTTGTTCCCCCCTGACATTGGGGGAAAGGAAGCAACGCAAAAGAGTCTCCCGTTGATCAATCAGCAAGGTCTCATTTCTGCATTTTTTCTCTCTATTTTTGGGGGGGTGGGGAAAAAGGGAAATTTTAGTTTTGTTTTGTCCCGGGGGGTCCCGGAGGGTGGCCCAACCCAGTAACTTTTTTGTTCTTTTTGGGAGGGCCCTTAATGCGAGGTCATTTTGGGGGAAAATGGAGCACCCAACCCTCATGGAGAGTTTGGAAACCCTTTGGGTTTTCCCCAAGCCTCGGGACGAGGGGCACTAGCAAACTGTTCTTCCTTTTTTTCCTCCCCCCCTAAATTTTAACACCCAACCCTTTCCAAGGCAGGGACGCGGTAACGTCAGGGGTCTGGGAAAACCCCTCCTCCCCCTCCGCTTCCCCCGGGCCCACAGCTTCAACACAGCCCTGATTTTCCCCTGGGGATGATGAACCCTGAGACGAAGGGCACTGCCTTGCACTACCCCTGGCCCCCGAACCACTCCCTAAGGGAAGACCGTAAAATTGAGAAACCCATCTGTGCCCACCAGACGGAAAGGAAAACATCTCCAAGGCCAAAAAGCAGGAAAAGCCGACATTCGGGTTTTTGGGGTTTTGGGAGGGTTTGGGGTTTTTTAAAGTGTTTTTCTGCCCCCCAAAAACCTGGAGACAAAACGCTGACTGCTAGCTGGCCGTGTAGGGCGTGCATTTTCGTAAAAAAAGGGGGAAGGGGTGGGGGGGGCCCTTCGGGGGTGTTTGGGGTACTGGGGGCGACGGGGGGGAGGCTGAAGCAAAGGCTAAACCCTTATCAGGGACTTGAGGGGACATGGGCACTAAAGGAACGCTTGGTGGTGGGGAGGAGGGGGCGGAGACAAGGGTGTGACATTTGGTTTTGGGGGGCCCGGCGTCGGTTTGGCCCTTTTTTGGCCAAGTGTGGCCCCCAAATTCCACTCTTTTGCATTCACTGCAGGTGACTGGGAATTTTGGGTTTTTTTGGTTTAAACCCCCTTTTGGTTTTTGGGCCTTTTTTAGGGCTTTTTACAGGAAAAGGGGGGGCATATGACATCGTTTGGGTGAATGAGAGGCTTTGCTCAAAAAGGGAAGCCCGGGGCTTGAGAGGTCCTGGACCTTTTTTTTTTTAATTTTAAAAATGTGTGGGTTTTTTTAAAGTTTTCATCAAATAAAAAAATTATTACAATACAAAAATCATGAAAAGAGGTCAAATAAACAGCCAAAAACCAAAAAGCCCGACATAGAGAATCCTTTTTAATTAGAAAGACATAGCAAAATGTCACTGGGTTTGCTAATAGGTTCCCGCATTTATGTTCGGGGGAGACAGGAAAAAAAAAAAAAAAACCCCCCCGGTTTTGGAAATCTTTTGGAAAAGTTAACCACGGGCCCCTTGGATCAACCTGAATCGTAAGCTAGTTTTGAATTAAAGGGGACATACAGGGGGAAAAAACCTGACATTGAAAACAAAGAAAAAACAAGGCGGGGGAGACAAAAGGACTAAGG